>PVKN010001657.1:0-49374 GCA_004027915.1 Capromys pilorides
CCTCCTCCTCCTCTCCTCCTCTTCTCCTCCTTCTTCTCCTCCTTCTCCTCCTCCTTCTCCTTCTTCTCCTCCTTCTTCTCCTCCTTCTTCTCCTCCTTCTCCTCCTTCTCCTTCTTCTCCGCCTTCTTCTGGAATTGAACTCAGCACTTACTCTCTTGTTCTACTGAGCTATCTCCCTCTTGCATGGTCTCTTTAAGAGATACAGTCTGTATTTGTACGGTGGTGGGCCTTGTCACATGTTCCAGGACAAGTGGCCTGCCTGTTCTGCAGGATGAGATGTGACATCGCCATGTTCCCATCCCTTGCTTCTTGGTCTTCCTGGCCAGCAGTCTTCGCATGCTGACCAGTGCACCATACCAGGCGCTGTGTGCAGAGCTCTGGAATGTCTCTGGCTGCCCCGCCAGCAGCTGTCCGAGCCTGGGCCAGCCCCTCTTCCTGGCTGTGGCAGGGTCCCTAAGCTGTGCTGTCCTGTGTTTGCAGGACTGGAATGTCACGTGGCACACCAGCAACCCTGACTTCACCAAGTGCTTTCAGAACACCGTCCTCGTGTGGGTGCCTTGCTGCTACCTCTGGACCTGCTTCCCTTTCTATTTCCTCTATCTCTCCCGCCATGACCGGGGCTACATCCAGATGACACACCTCAACAAAGCCAAAACCGTAAGTCACCCAGGATGCCACTGGGACTGTGGGGTGGAGAGGGTGGGCCGCCCACGTAGGGGGGTGCAGACCTGGGCAAAACTCACATTGTTCCTTCATTTCATTGGCTCTATATTCCTTGTTCTGAAGGGGGAGGAATAACTGGTCTTAAAGAAATGGAGGGTTGAAGCCAAACATGGGTTCATATCTCAGCTCTGCCATTTTCTGGCTCTGTGAACTTTCACACATTATTTTAACTTCGTCAAGCCTTAGATTCATTTGTATGGCAGGGATGAGAGCTTTGTTATTTAGGGATCATCAGAAGTTACCGAAACATCTTCCTCCTCCCTTATTAAGACTATTTCCATTTTATTTTCTACTTTCAAGTTTTTATTTTGAAATAATTTTAAACTACATGCAAATCACAAGCAAGCCTGTGGCACATGGCCGTGATGGGCTATTTGTTATCTACCATTGCCCTGCACCTGTTGCTCATGTTCACCAGTGTTGGGGCCTGTGGCCAGGCGGTACATCCTGTCAGGGACACATGACAGACCAAATCATTCACTTCATGGCTAGAAAGGTGAAGATGAACAGGGTCCCACGGTGCCCTTCCAGGGGATAGCCCTAGTGCCCTGAGACCTTTCCCTGCATCTTACCTCTGAGCCCACACGATGTCCATCAAGGAGGGGACCTTAGTATAGCCTGAGGTCCCTGGGTGCCCACGAGGTGTCCACGTGGGGTCATCTCAGGATCATTGTGCCACACTGGGACGGGGGCTGACAGTGAGGGGAGACTGCACGTGGGGCGCAGGAAGGAGATGGGATCTCTCTCCATCTTTCTCTTAGTTTTTCTGTTACCTCAAACTGCTTTTAAAAAAAACGTTAACAAATATTGCCTGTTTCCCTACCCTTACTAGAGGCAATGTCTTCTTTTCAGATGTCTAGATATACTGTATGTGTTTCTTGGGGAACATTATTTCAAAAATGCAAATCAAATTTCATCCTTTTGCTTGCTCCAAAACCTGCCCTTACCTTCCCACTGCTAGGAATACAACCCAGAGCTCTTCCTGGTGGACCACACTTAGCTCCAGCACAGGCTCCTCTTGAGCCGTCACCTGCCATGGTCATCGCTCATTCCACAGCTGCAGCAAGCCCTTCAGATGCTTTCCTGCCACAGGCCCTTTGCACTTCCGGCACACTTTGCTTGGGTTGTTTTTTCTCCACATAAGCCGTTTCCTTTAACTCTTCACTCAGATGCCACCTGATCAGAAAGGCCTTTCCCAGCCACTCTCAGTGAACTCATTTCATTTTTCTGTACAGCACTTACTACTTTCTGACATGATAGCGTGCGTTCTTCACTTTGTTTCTTTCCACTTCTTTTCCACCCTCAGCTTCATGAAGGCAGGGACTTGGTTTTGTTCTCCCTTGTTTTCTCCCTCACTTGAAATAGGAGGTGCATAGTAGGCCCTCAGTGAACACTCACTGGATGGGCATTACTGAGTGAACGACTGCCCATGACAGGCTCTGTACAGTGGGCGGGGCCTGCAGCCCACGTGAGCCACAGGCCCAGCTCTTCTGTGTTTGATGTGGGGGCGGTGTTAACTGGACTTGGCAGAGGAGCTAGAGTCCACTGCTCCTCTGCTTGTCCATATTCCCAGAGCTGGGGCTCTCAGAGACTGTGGCCAGTCACAGGGCTGAGCCTTTGTGGGGTGCAGGGGACAGTGCAGCGCTGTCTGTGAGATGTGTGTGCGCTCTTTCCTTGCAGGCCTTGGGACTCTTGCTGTGGATTGTCTGTTGGGCAGACCTCTTCTACTCTTTCTGGGAAAGAAGTCAGGGCAAGCTCCTGCCCCCAGTGTTGCTGCTCAGCCCCACCCTCTTGGGTATCACCATGGTAAGTAGGAGCTGGCTACACACTCCTGCCAGGCCCTGTTGAGGACTAAAAGTAGTAGCTGATGACAGAGGAAGGGGAAGTAAGAAGGAATTACTGTGTGAAGTACATGTACCAGCGCCTCCCCCCATGAATAGAAACATGATGTACTACAAACACGTGCTAATAAAAATAAAAATTTAAATTTGAAGTAGTAGTAGCTGCTAATTACACATGAGGAGAACCTAGGTGAAAATCCAGAGTCCTGCTTCTCTTCTGAGACCCGGCAATGTTGGACACACAGTGGTCTTAGGGAGGGATCCCCTGGAGTGCATCAAGGAGGGGACCTTAGTGTAGCCTGAGGTCCCTGGTTGGCCATGATGTCTCCACATGCAGTCAACTCAGGATCAATGTGCCACACTGGGGCGGGGGCTGACAGTGAGGGGAGACTGCACGTGAGGTGCAGGAGGTAGATGGGATTTCTCTCCACCTTTCTCTTAGTTTTTCTGTGACCCCAAACTGCTTAAAAAAAAAAAAAGACTTTAACAAATATCACCTGTTTCCCTACCCTTACAAGAGGCGATGTCTTCTTTTCAGATGTCCAGATGTACTTTATATGTTTCTTGGGAACATTATCATTTTAAAAATACAAATCAGATTTCATTCTTTTGCTTGCTCCAAAACCTTCCCTTAGCTTTCTACTGCCAGAAATACAATCTGGAGCTCCTCCTGGTGGACCACACTTAGCTCCAGGCTCCTCTTTAGCCCCCTGGAGATGGGGTGCCACAGTCCCCACCCTCCACTCTTGCCTCCTACCCTGAGGCTGAATGGCAGGTGCCTTCTTCCATTGTGTTTGCTACGTTGTGTTCTTAGACTGGTTATCTCTGTCATACCACCTGCAAGGACCTCATGGCCTTGCTATTTCTCCACTGTGGGGTAGCAGGTGCAATACCCTGCTGCCCAGAAAGCTACTTTGTTATTAAAGTTGGAGTTGTTGAGGGCTTACTGTGCTTAGCTGGGTTCCTGATGTTTGACTTTTCTTGAAATTTATCTGACTCCCAGAGCAAACCTGTGTAGCATAGGTACTTAGTTGTCTCATTTTACAGGTGAGGAAATGAAAAAGTAAGAAAGTTAAATGCATTGCTCCACAGCTCATGCACAGTGGAGCAAAGGTAGAGCCTCACGCCTTTTAGTCTTTTAGTCACTGCATTCTGTAGCAGCTGTGACCACAGAGCTGCTTGCTTAAAAGCCAGCACTGTTTCCCTGTGTAGCACACACCTGGGACCCTTGGGAAGCCTGGAAGGTTCTCAGGAGCAGGGCTGCGGGGAAGGAGCAAGCTTGAAGCAGGCTGTTGTGAGCAGGGAGCAAGTTTGGGGAAGGGCCGGGGGCTCAAGGGCAGTGTGGGGAGAAAGGGAGGGCAAGTTGCCTTGGAAAGCAGAATCAGATGGGAGTTGGGGGAGGGCGGTAGCAGAGGTGAGGGAAGGTGAGGCACAGCCGGAGGGATGGGGAGGGCCACAGCCCTGCCATACTTGCATGCAAATATCCCTCATTCTGAGCCAGGCACCAGCCTTATCCCACTACTTTGCAGCTCATTTGTGTTTGTTTGATCATGTTGCCGTGTTACAGATAAGTGAACAGAGGTACAGGGAGGCAGAGGAACTGGGCCAAAGTCACGCAGCCAGAAAGTGGCAGAGCCAGATTCCAGATGGGGCCCAGGTGTCTGTGCTGCCATGCAGTCTTTGTGGGTGTCCCGTAGGGCCTTGCTTCTCTGGGATGGCATTAGGAGCCTGAGACCGGAGGCAGTTCCACTGTCCCACTGTTCTAACCAATTTTTCTGTTCTTGGGACACCATATCTAACTCTCGCAGCTTAAAGGAGGGAAGGATTAGTTATGGTTAGGGGGACTCAGTCCATAGTCATCTGGCTCCAGGGTAGAAACATCATGGTAAAGGGCCTGGAGGAAGAGAGCTGCTGACTGCATGTGTACCTAGAGAGGAGTAGGTGAGAGCAAGGGACTGGGGACTAGATAGGGTCCCAAGGCCACGCTACAGCAGCTGTCTTAGTTACTGTTCTGTCATTGCTGGGACAAATACCCAACACACTAGCTTAGGCAAGGAAAGGTTTATTTAGCTCACAGTTACTGGAGGTTTCATAATTTAGAGCAACCGGAATCACATCGCAAGACCTTGAGACTAAGCCACCTTGTCCAGGATGATTCGCTTCATACCACTGCCAGGGGTGGGGGGTACCTCTGATGGTGCATGCTATCAGTTTAATGCTTTGCACCTCTCTTGGCCATGCCCTGAAGCCCTGCCCACCCTTGAGCCACACACTTGACAGGCCCGATTTATATGAGGCTTTGGTGGGACAACTAGAAACAAACCATAACATTCCGTCCCTGGACCTGCAAAGTCTCATGTACATCCCTTTCTGCAGAAGGCATTTTAGTCCATCTCTAAGAGTTGCCAAAGTTCCAACAGTTTCAGCATTGCTGAAAAGTCCAAGTCCCAAGTTTCCTCCAAGATCCAAGGCAAACTCACAACTGTGAGCCCCTATACAAAAGTGAAATAAAATACATGGAACATTCAAAGGCAGAAGATAAACATTACCATTCCAAAAGGTATACACAGAAGGATACAAACCATTAGGGCCAAAGCAAGTCCAAAATCCAGCAGGGCAAACATTAAGTCTTATAGTTTCATGTGGAGCATCTGAAGCAATCTATGGCAAATTGTGAGTTCTGTGTGGCTCTACCCTTAGGGCACTTCTGGTAGTTGTAGCTCCCGTGACTTCTCTCTTAGGCTGACTTTGTTCCCTCTTTGCAGTTTTCCTTAGCTGATCCATGTTCTTGGCTTTTCCAAACTTCTGGGTTTTCCACAGAGTAGGCTTCTCACTCACAGCTTCACACACTGCTCCCAGGCCTTCTCAAATCTAGGTGGAAACCTTTTTAACCTCAGAATTCCTGCATTCTGCATGTGCCTAAAACCAGTGCCACATGGATGATGCCAAGGTCTGCTGTTAGCTGGAGCAGTAGCCAGCCTTCCTTCTCTTTTAGCTGTAGGGGTTGAGTGCCTGGATTTCTGAACACTCTGACTCTGGTTCCAAGAAACAAATTCTCTATGCCAGTGCCATTCTGTAGTCTGCTGTGGCCCCTTCCTCCATTCTGGAACCTGGTATGGCCGCTGCCTACATTCTGGAATATGGGGCTCTGGGACTTTCTCCTCAAAGCAAAGTTCCTCATTCTTGCAATTTCTGAGGCTATAAAGGGCAAGATCCTACCACCTCATGTGATGCCCCCAGGACATCTTTGCTACTCTCCTATGCCTTCTGGGCGATGGAGATCTCAGCTCTATCCTGGCAGTCCACAGCCTTCCTGGCACTTTCTTTTTGGCCAAACTCAGAACATTTTAAATCATTCTTCTGGGCTCTGTGCTCTTTATTCTCAAGATATATTTGTCTAAGAGCTCCCAGCAATATCCATGCTACTGCCCCAATATTTGACTACTTTGAGATTTCCTTTCAAAGATTAATTAGTCCTCCATGTTTAAGCTCAGTCTCAGGCAAAGTCTCTGGACACAGGCAGAATTCTGCCAAACTTTCTGCCAAGTCAAAACACAAATGACCTGGAGTTCAACTGCCAATGCAGTCCTTTCCAGCAGAAACCTCCCCAGCCTCATGTTTACAGATCAGCTTTCTATCAGTCTTCTGGTCTGAGCTCTGACCAGAACCTCCCCTACAGAAGTGCCAAAACTGTTCCAGCGCTTTGCTCATAGGCAACATCTCCAAACCTTTCCTATTTCTTCGCATAAGCCATTTCCAAAAGCTTGTAATCCACATGGTCAGGTTTAAACACAGCAATGACCCCGCTCTACTGGTACTGAATTCTGTCATAGTTACTCTACTCTTGTTGCTGGGACAAATACCCGACACAAGCTTAGGGAAGGAAAGGTTTATGTAGCTCACAGTTACTGGAGGTTTCATAGTTTAAAGCAGCCTGGATTACATGGCAAGACCTTGAGGCACTGCACTGCTTGTCCAGGATGATTCACTCCATACCTCCAAGAGACCGCCGCCTGGGCAGGGGAGGGGGAGCCTCTGACAGTGCGTGCTGTCAGTTTAACAGTCCGTGCCTCTCTTGGCCACCCCCTTCAAGCTCCATCCTGGTCCTTTGGCCCCACTCCTTGAGCCTCACACTTGACAGCCCCGATTTACATGAGGTATTGTGGGGAACAACTACATACAAGCTATAACAGCAGCCCTCCTGGACACACCTGGAAGTGCACTTTAGTAATCCCCAAGACAGATCCCTAGCCAACAGCTATCTCTTACTGCATCCCAGAAGTTGGCAAAGAGAACATGTAGCTGGGGAAACAGACACGGAACGAAAAATTCCAACCCCCCCCCCCGCAAAGGCCTAGAATGTATCTATACAGGTAGAAAGCCATGAGCATCAAGTCACGGGCCTTGGCTTGGTCTGAGGGTAGGGAAATATCCCTTAGGAAAGGGCAGTGCAGCAGAGGCCCCCAGGGTGAGCACAAGGGGGGAACCGAGAGCCAAGGATCCTGCCACTGAGAGCAGCATGCACAGAAGTCCTGGGGCAGGAGGGAGGAATTGAGAGCCTGCCTCTGACTGGAGCAGAGGTGCACAGGCTGGTGGGGATGGGGCAGCAGGAAAGGCAGAAGCTGAGCCTGCAGAAGCTGGAGCATCAGGGCCAGTGGCTTGTGCCATCTGGACCCCAGCCAGCCTTTGCCAGCCTGGCTAAGTCTCCTTATAGTAGTGTTAAAATATGTGAGATACTAAGGGAAACCAATCACTTTTACACACACACACACACACACACACACACACACACAGATGGTGTGGCATATACATATAGTTATAATCAAAGTTTAATTTATATTCAGTGAAATTCTTCTTTTCTCCTATACAGTTTTGTGACACCTGAGAAGCATATATTGTGTGTTCTTTCTATGCTGTCAGCCTGGAGAGCTGTTCATCACCCTTGTGTTACCTCCTACTGCCATTTGGGGTCTGTTGTCCCCACTCCCTGGGTCCCACCCTGTCACTGCATAGGACAGGTGTTTCTGCCCTGAACTCTGCATTGCCAGGGCATCATGGGATTGAGACTGTCAGCTGCAGCTCTAGCTTGGCAGCGCTAAGGTTTTACCAATGCATATTTCAGAAGATCTTTTCTTAGACTGGGTGTGAGGCCCCACACCTGGAATCCTAGCACTCTGGGATGAGGATAAGTCAAGAAGATGAGCCAGGAGGATTGTAAGTTTAAGCCCAGTTTGGGCAATTTAGTAAGACCCTGAGCATTTGCTTGTGTGGCTGCCCATGCATCATTTCCCCATTCCTCAGCTGCAGGACATTTGGGCTAGGAAATGAATCAAGTTAAACACAGTTATCAAGAGACCAAAAAGAAAATGTAATAAAAAAAATACATGCTTGTCTGTGAATGTCCTTCAAATCCAGCTGTAACTGTAGGCAGGATGACGCCTTAATTTCCAGGTAGCAGCATCTGTGTGTTATAGTGGGCAGCGTCCTCAGCTACTTCTGTGGAGTGTGGAGTGTGGAGATGCCTGATTTGGGCTGGTGACGAGGCCAGGTATTCCATATAGTTGTGCAGTGCTTCTTCCCTCGGTGGGTGGTGCTGATCAGCAGTTGTTTTTGTCACAGAGCACTGGCTCCTGGCCACTCTCCACCCCAGGTTACACCACTGGTTCTAAAGGAAAGGCTTAGAGCAAGGATGGGGCACCTTGATTTGCATACATGAAAACTGTGACCTCTGAGTGCGGAGCGGGTGGTCAGGACAGGAGTGGAAGCTGATGGTGTCCTTGGCAGGAGAAGGTGTGGAGCAGGTGGACTTGGGTTTCCAGGCCAAGCATTTTTGGAGACAGCCTACCCACTCACTACTCCTAAGTCTGGCTTGGGACTTTGTCTCTTGAAGGCAGCTTTGACCCCAGGATAGTAGCCATGGTATCACATTCTTCCAAGGAGGAGCATTGTTTATTTTGTCTCTCTGCTTGTGAAATCATGCATGAAGTAGAAGTAATTTTCCCTGAGAGGGAAATAAATTACTCCATGAATTTCCTCTACCACCGTCTTATGAGCAGACTTTTTTGAAGTTGAGACATGTGACTATAGGTGGGAGGTGTTCTCTGTCTCGGCCTTAGTGCCTATGTCTGCCAGGTGGGGCTTCTCATGGCAGAGCACTTCAAGTGCCACATATGGGACCAATTTGGTGAGTGCTTGGTGTATATAACCAGTAACTGCAGGGGCTGGGACTTGAACCTAGGTCTTTATGGCTCTGAATCAAGGGTTCATTGAGGTTGATGATGGCCCGGACCTGGCTCACTACTTGTTTTGTAAATAAAGTTTTATTGCCATAGGCAGTCAAATCCATTTGTTTACATATCAGCTACAGCCATTTTCATGATTCAGTGACTGAGCTGAGTAGTTGTGAGGGAGACTGTGGCCTAGAATCCTAAATCTGTATTACGTAGTCCTGTGAGAAAAGGTGGTCTGATCTCAGTTCTAACCGCACCTTTCCCTCAGGTCTCTGTTAAGGTCACATTAAATCTCCACAACTCTGCAGGGAGGACACCTGTCTCTGTTTTGGAGCTTAGGCACTGGGGGCTCTGACAGATCCTGTGACTTGTCCTGTGACACCTGTAAGGGGGTTCTTTTGCTCTTGATGGACAACTGTCTTCACTCCTGACTGACATCTGCCCTGTCCTGGGACCATGACAGGCTCAGCTTCCAGCTTCTCTGATGGTGCCTATTGTGTGATTTTCTTTTCTAGCTGCTCGCCACCTTTTTGATTCAGCTTGAGAGAAGGAAGGGTATTCAGTCCTCGGGGATCATGCTCATCTTCTGGCTTATAGCCGTGCTGTGTGCCCTTGCCATCTTCAGATCCAGAATCATGACTGCCTTAGAAGAGGTAAGGGGTGGGTGCGGAGATAGTGTGGCAGTCTAAGCACCTGCCTGCCAAGCACAAGGGCTCAAGTTCAATCTCTGGTACCACATACTGTGCTGGCCCTGAAACCAGGCATGGTGGTGCATTCCTGCAATCCCATTGCTGGGGGGGTGGGGAGGGTCTGAGACAGGAGGACAACTATGAGTCTGAGCTGCATAGCAAAACCCTGTACCAAATAAATAAATACAAATTTAAAATAAAATATGGTAAATGGTGGCTTCTTCTTTCAGTGCCCTGTGGAAGAGATGCTTGTTCCTTTTTTGTGCTTGTAGAAGTTAAAGGTTGCCATGGAAACCACAGGGTGGTACCACATCTTCCCCGGGGCCATCCCTACACCATCAAATCCTCACCAAATCAGCTGCAGACTTTGTTGTAGAACCCTTTTCCCCCTTAATCTTCACTTGATTATGTAGCTCTAAGGGGCTCCTGTGGATCCCACAAGAGCCAGGGACAAATACAGGATTGCTCTGTGAGCCTCTGTCTACCGTGTGTCTTTAGTCCGTGATGGAATTAAACTAGGAATGGTATTTGCAGTGGCTTTTTCCCTAAGAGCCCTAAATATGTCCCCATGTTACCTCTGTGCCGTCAGCTGCTCCTCTGGCTGGCAAAGTTGTTTACATTGGCTGCTGCGTGCTGCTCCAGGAACTTTGAGGAGTGTGCACTTTTTTTGACTCTAACCTGCTGTTCCCAGCTATCTTGGAGTAGTCAGGGACTGGCATGAGGCAGAGGAAGGAGCACTTAGCAAGCACCCAGTGGGTACAGAAGTTTCTCTTTGATAGTGGTAGCAGCTGACATCAGTTGAGTTCCTCCTTTTTCACTGAGTTTTTTGGTGACTAATATCGTGATTTCTCACAATGACTGACAGGACTTCTCAGCCTCAGCACTAATTACATTTTGGATTGGAGATGACTTTGTTATGAGGTGTTGTCCTGAGCTTTGTGGGCTGTTTAGGGGCATCCCTAGCCTCCACTGCTTGGGGACCCTTCCCTCAGCATCCCTAGACTCTGGGAGTTGTAGTTCCTGGGAGGCAAACTCACCCTTAGTTGTTTGTAGGTAGGTAAACCATGATTCAGCAAGAGTAAGTATGTGAACAAGGCCCTCAGCCTGAATGAGCAAAGCCAGGCCTGTAGCAGTTCCTGCCAGGCCCTGGTTTCCTCCTGCTGTGCAGGACCAGCCACATGCAGCAGTGGCTCCTGGGCGTGGAGCTGCCTTGTCTTCTGTTCTGCCACAAACAAGGTGGCCGGATGCCTGTGACTGGACCTGCTTGCAAGGACACAGCCCAACTGCCCTGTTCTCCTGGCTTATCTTTGTCAGCTTCCTGTTGCCATAATTGAGTACTACAGACTGGACCATTTATGAAGAGTACAGATGATCTTGGTTTGCAGTTCTGAAGCTGGGGCTCCACCTGCAAGCCTTGGTGATGCGAGCTCTGGGCAGAGCCCAGGGTGTCCTCTGTGGAGACAGCCAACACGCCAAGTCTCCTGTCTTGCTGTTAATGGTACCGAAGATTGAATCCAAGGCCCTCACATGGAGCTCCAGTTATTTTTAATTCTTTTTTAATTTTGAGATAAACATCTCATTAAGTTGCCCAGGTTGGGCTCAAACTTGAGGTCCTTCTGCCTCAGCCTTCCAAAGTGCTGGGATTGCAGGCGCATGACACCATGTGTGACTTCTGTTTCTCTTCTAAGGCTGGATCTGGTCTCTAGATACCATTTTCATCTGGGGATTCAGTTTCATCATGAGCTTTAGAAGAGATAAACACCTTGGCATGCAGCTGCTTCTGGAAAGTGATTTTCTTCTCCCCCTTTCTCTCCCATTCAGGCCACCAAAGACAACCTGTTTCGTGATGTCACTTTCTACTTGTACTTTTTCCTTGTGCTGATTCAGCTTGTGTTGGCCTGTTTCTCAGACCGCTTGCCTCTGTTCTCTGAAACCATCAACGACACTGTAAGTGTGATCTCAGATGTGCGTACATTCATGCAAGAGGGAAGTATCACACCCAAGCCAGTACTGCTGGGTGCTGATTTTGAGCCTGTGTCACCCCCTCAAATGCTGGGAGACAAGTAATGTCACCCAAAATGCTTTACAGATATGAAAACTGAGGTTTAGACATGGCTAGGAAGGCTTAAGAACAGAATCTGCCTGGTAGTTGTAGATGGCTGTGTCTAAGTGGTTTTAGAAAACACATATGAATATTGATAAATTAGTAAATTCTATATAAATCTGGCCTGCCCAGGTTTCTTAAAAAATAAGAAGTTCTGATAGATTTGGACTAGAATACTACAGGCAGCATTTGGCAGGGGCTGCAGAATATAGCTGGAGCTCACCACAGTCTCTTCTGCTCCCTTTGGTCCTACATCCCCTGCCATGTTCAGTTATGGCACATGCCTATCCCTGAGGGGTTGAAATGTGAGATCTTTGCCTCTGTCAGTTTTGGTGATGCTCTGTAACAGCTGGAGAGAGGAGATGGCTGTTCTTTCTGCTGGGAGAGTATAAGGGTATACAATCATTTATCTCCCTAGAATCCCTCTTTCTACCTTCTGTCCCTCTCTCCTGCCTACCCCTCCTTCTTTCATTCTGTCTTCCCTCTTCATTCCTTCTTTTTCCTCCTCTTCTTCCCCCCCTCCTCCCAGCCTGTGTCTGGGCATTGGCTGGGCAGCGAGTAGAGTGGACTTTTTCCCACTTGAGCTCATGTTTTCAAGGGTAAGGAGCAAACATTAACTTAGGAGTCCAGTATAAGTTGGATGGTGGTAAACACTGAGACAGGAGAAAGCAGAGGAGAGGCTACAGAGGATGCTAGCCAGGGCCTTGCACAGTGTTTGATTAGAGCTGTAGGGCATTGCCTCCTCAAGAACGTGTGTGTGGACAGAAATCTCTGGAGGGAGAAGCAGACCAGGCAGGCACTTAGAGGACAAGTGGTCCAGGTGGAGAAGCAGAACCGCTGTGAGTGCAAGGCCCTGTGGGTGGAGCTGTCTAGAGCATTCAGAGAACTGCAAGATACCTGGTATGACTGCAGCAACAAGAGACCGGAGAGATTCAAGAGACAAGCTGGCCCACGAGGGCCCCCTGGACTCTGGATATTTCAGGAGCAAGGCAGGAAGCCTTTGGGGTGCTATGGGATGTTTGCTTCTGATCTGTCAACTTGGGCAAACTGCAGTGAGAGCACATTTTAGCTGCTATGAGTTCTGTTCAGTTTGGCCTGGACCTCAGCAAAGGGCTGAGGCTTGCACTGTGGCTGACAAGAGACTGCGGGCCATCAGCATGGAGGATGAGGTTGACGCAGCTGAGCAGTCACAGGAACCTGTGTCCTGTGTATTCTAGGAAGCCCAGTTGCTGAGCGTGCCTGCTCAGGAAGAAGCAAAGCTGGAGTCTTAGCCCAGTGTGTATGTGCTTATGAGTTTTCACGTATCTGTGTGCTTTTGTGTGCTCTTGTGTATTTTTGTCTATTCACATGTGCATGTGTGTGCATTTGCACATATGTATGTTGCTGTGTTCATATTCACAGCTATTTGTGAGCACATGAGTGGCTCTGTGTGAATGGTATGTTTAAAGTTCAAAAATGCAGTGACCGTGTCTAGGGTCCCCGTTGGACTCTTGGCTCCTGCCTGGCATAGAGTGGCAATAGGTAGATTGTTCATCTGTCTGTGGGTGGAGGTAGCCCCGTGTTTGCTTCAGGAAATAACTACTCGGGGTTGAGCTTTCTGCAGAGCAGGGATCACATCAGAAAAGTCATGCCTTCTGATTGGTTGTAGGCCGGGTTGCCAGGGTGGAGGTCACATGATCCTTCACACTTCCAGGAAGCTTTGTGGGGGAAGGACTTGCTTCTCCCCTGGGGGGAATTGACATAAAAATTCATTATACAGCCAGGCCTGGTAGCATGGGCCCATAGCCTCAGCATTCTGGGAGGCCCAGGCTGGAGGATCACAAGTTTGAGTCCAGCATGGACAGCTTAGTGATGTAGTGGGACACTGTCTCAAAATAAAAATGAACAGTGCACGAGGAATATATAAAGGCCCAGGGTGCAGTCTCCTGTTCTCCTCTCCTCCCCACATTCCCTTCTGTGTCTGTCCTGGAAATGTGGCTAATAGGCTGACTTGATCCCCTCTTTCTGTTTTCTGTGCTGCCTGAAAACTGGGCCATAGAGGCTAAGAGTCCCTCAGTTTCTCCCAGGCATTATGTCTCCACTTCTGTCTCACTCCTGTGCCCTTTCCCACAGTACTCCCAGTGTTCCCAGGGTCTAGAAAGCTCTGGTCACCTCTCACATGCTGAGGTGCTGTGGAGAGCATGGCAGATTGGGTGTGTGGGTGGGCTGGTCCACTTCCACCCCTGACGCACAGCCATGCTTGTTCGTCACATGTTGCCCATGGCCATCCGGAGCAGAGCTGAGCAGTTGCTGCAGACTGGTCTCCTACAAAGCCTGCAGTATGCACTGATCTCGCACTTTCCTCGAGCTCTCACGGTTCTTAGCTTCTGCTTCTGTCCGTGTTCCTTTCTCAGAGTCTGTTTTTCCCATGACAAGGGAGGCCAGGGAATGTTTACTTGCTGTATATTGGGCACCGTACTCAACCCTTCATGACTGAGTCTCATTGAAGCGTCACACCAGCCCCCATGATCTTGATACTGTTTTTTTCCATTTTACAGGCAGAGAAACTGAGTCTCAGGGAACAAAATGCCTTGCCCAGTGGCAGTGGTAGAGTGGGAACTCAGACTCAGGCTTGGATGTTCTGTACAGTCTTGCCTCACTTGAGGGCAGGGGCCTGTCTAATTAAGCAGCTCTGTGTTAAGCCAAAAGCTCCATAGGACAGAACTGGGCTGGGGAGATAGCTCAGGAGAATAAGTGCTTACCTAGCAAGCAAAGGGTCCTGAGTTCCATCCCCAGTACTGCAAAAAAAAAAAAAAGGGCAGAACTGTCCCTGGGATGCAAGGCCTCAGACAGGACCCCTGTGCACTTAGGGTCTTTAGGTGATTTATTGGTGCTGTATGGTAGGGCGGTGCTCAGTATAGATATCTCACTTGAGTGCAGGGTCTGCTGCTCAAACCTCTAGGAGGTCAGCTGAGGCTGCTTCTCTGTCTCTATCTCCTTCTCCTATTACCAGGTGGCAGAGAAAGGACCAATAATGTGTAGTGACCGGCTGAAAGCCTAGCATGATTCTGAGCTTTAGTTTTTCCAATTTGAAGTGAGTTTTTAAATTTATTGTGATAAAATATATAAGGTTTGCCATCTTAAGCATTTACAGTGTACATTAAGAGCTTTCTGATTTTTTCAGAGGCCTGCCACCCTATGTAGGGACCTGGACCAGTAGCATTGAACTCAGCTGGAACATATTAGACATGCAGAGCCTCCTCCACCACAAACCAGAACTTGTGCTTGCATAGTGTCCGCAGAGAAATTACACAAAGAAATTATACACAAAGAAATTAAAAAAAAAAACATCTCAAACCTCACAGTAGCCTGGCAAGCTCATTACCACTAAGCTGCATCCTTAGCCTGAAGGGGTGTGTGTGTGTGTGTGTGTGTGTGTGTGTGTGTGTGTATTAAAGTATAAAAGAATTGTGGCTCAGACATTGAGCTGGCAGACCCCAATTTATACCTTGAATCTGATGGCAAAGGTGGTGTGGCTTGATGGAAAAAGAGGCCTGCTTGGAGCTGGGCTCCCTTAGGCACTAGTTCCCAACGGCCAGTGTGTTGGTGGACTTTTAGGTCAGAGATGGTGGCATCTTCCAAAGACAACCAGGATGTTCAGGATTTTATCTTTTCCCCCTGTGTGCCCTCCCTGCCATGAGACATGCCACTCCTCTATCCAGAGGTGGCGTCTCTGCCCCCTCCTCCAACACCTGTGCAGAACTCAGATAACGTGACCAACTGAGCATAGCAAAAGTGACACTACATGACTCTCTGAAGAGGTCATAAAAAGTGACAGACTTCTGGCCTGTAACACTAATTCCAGCTTGGAGAGATACTCCTATATTCCCAGCACTTAGGAAGGCTGAGGCAGGAAGACTGAGAGTTTAAGCCCAGCATGAGCAACTTAGGAGAATCTCAAAATAGAACATTTAGGAGCTGGGGATGTAGCTCAGTGTCTTAGTTACTTTTACTCATTGCTGAGACAAATACCCACCACTCAAAATGAAGGAAGGAAAGGTTTGTTTAGCTCACAGTTGCTGAAGATTTTAGTCCATATTCGGCTGGCCCAAGGCTGAGTGGAACAGGGCAGAGAGCATCCAGTTCATGGTGATGGAACAGCAACAATTGCAACAGAGGCAACTGACTAATCAGGGCGCAGAGAGCAACAACGTGAGTCTGTCTCTCTGTCTCTCTTTATATTACATTCAGGCGCTCTGCCTCAGCCTATCCGCCTTAGGCCACACCCATATTCACAGAAAGACTGAAACCCATAATCCCATCCATATTAAAACACGTAATCCCAGTGAATCATGAATCAACTCTCAAACTCTAGAAGTCCCCGCCCCATGATTGCATGAGGCTTTGGGGAGACAACTAGACATAATCCATAACATTCCGCCCCTGGATCCCCAAAGTCTCATGCACATCCCTTTGTGCAAAAGACATTTTAGTCCATCACTAAGACTAAGAGTTGCCAAAGTCCCAACAGTTTCAACATTGCTGAAAATTCCAAGTTCCAAGTCTCCTCCAAGATCCAAGGCAAACTCTCAACTGTGAGCCCCTGTATAAAAGAAAAGTTAAACATATCCAACATCCATACGAGATAAACATTACCAATCCAAATGTTGCAAACAACAGGGTAATACAAAATACTGGGACCAATACATGTCCAACTCCAGCAGGGTAAACATTAAATCCCATAGTTCCAACTGGAACATCCGAAGCAGTCTGCACTGAGTTGTGAGCTCCAAAAGCCTTACACAGCTCCACCACTACAGCACTCTTGGTAGTAGTTTCCATGGCTTCTATCTTAGGCCAGATTTTCTCTCTCTTTGCACTTTCCCTTAGACGATCCATGTTTCTGTGGCAATTGTAGACAGGGGTAGGTAGAATCTGATAATTTGAGCGTGAACTAGATTTATGACTTGGGTAAGTTGTTTTTCCTTTTTTAAAATTATCTTTTGAGACAGGATCTTGCTGAGTAGTTCAGGCAGGCCTTGAACTCATGATGTAGCCCAGGATGGTGTTGTGCCACTGGTATCCTCCCATCTCAGCCTCTAAGTGCTGGGATTGTGGGCATGCACCACCACTCCCAGCTCACTTTCCTTTCTGAAAATTGGTTATGGTTGATTTGCTGTTAGCCATATCCCTCCCCCAGATCTGACGCCTTCAGTCTTCTAAGGAGGATACCTTCTAATGTGCCCTCTTGGCTTGTCCCTCATCGCTTTTGGGGGCAGAGTCCTAAGTAGAGCCTGGAAAATTGGGAGTGTCCAGGCCTGCTGCTATGCCATTTTCAGGGCGGCAGCAGCAGCAGCAGTCACATGTCACCTATCCCCAGAATGAATGGTCAGCCAAGCCCTAGGGCAGCTCGGGTCACACAAGCCCAGGGTGGGGGCCAGTGGGGCTGGCTCCAGACTGCCTGGTGCTGAGTCATTGAGTGACCATCCTCCCCAGCTGGCCCTGTGCCACTCTGTGACTCAGATGTCTATTCCTGCCCCTGAGTGGCTTCTTGGTGGATGTCTTCCCATCTGTCCTTTAGCTAGGGCCCACAGGGCTTCTGGGAGCCAGGATGAGCTGATCTAACTTCCCAGAGCTTACTCAGGGATCCTGTCCCCTTTTTTTGGCACTGAGGCTGACTCTGAGTTGGCAGAGGTGGGCCCCAAAGACTAAGGAGTTAAGACCAAATGAGGTCATTTAGTAGATCCCTAGTACTCCCTATGGGTCTGGGGACCAGCAGCATAAGCAGCATCCTCTAAGAGGTCCTTAGAATCCAGCCTCAGTCCCCACTGAATCAGAATCTCATTTTTGTTTTCAAAAAAATGTATTCGATACAGAGTCTCACTACATAGCTTATACTCCTCCTGTTTTCAACCTCCCCAGTGCTGAGATTACAGGCATGAACTACCACAACCAGACTCGGTGGCCAGCTCAGTGGGCCTGGGGGCTGAGCCAGCAGGGCATGTGGTGCCAGGGATCGAACCCCCATCCCTGCGCATGCCTAAGCAGATGCTTAGTCCGCTGAGCTATCTTGCCAGCCCTCTCATTTTTAATAGGATCCCAGGGTGGTTCCCAGTTGAAGACCACAGTTTTAGACCATTGCCCAATAGCTGCTCAGCTCACTGGGAATGGGAAGTAATTTTATTACTGCTCAAGCAGTTTGGAATCTTTTTTACTGCTGACATTTTATCATGAACATTTTCAAACTGAAAGAAAAGTTCAAAAAATTATAGCGAGCAGCCTATATCCAGGGAGTTATGGTTAACATTTCATTAAACTGGCTTTATCGTGCATCTCTATATTCAGCTGATCTATTGATTGTTTTTATATACAGGAATTATTTGAAATATGCTCATGTCCTCCTCAGATACTTCTGCATGGAGACCATAGCTGGAGTTGAGTGTTTGTTTGCAGTTCTTTTTTCTTTAGAGAAAAATATACTATGAAATTTTGTCTCAAGTTGCTGTTTGATGGGTTTTGATAAGTGAATAAATATTGCCAAGTACAGAGCATTCCTAGGACCCAGAGTTGCCTTGTCCCATTGTAAGCCTGTTTGCCTTTCCCATGCTTGCATTCACGAAGTCAGTCAGTATGGAGTCAGGGAGAGCTGGACGAGAAGTGCACAAACCTTAGCCTCCAAATCGTTCCCTCCAGGAAAGATGGAAAATGGGATGGTCAGTGTCTGTGGGATGGACAGTGGGGCTCTGAGGAGGGACCGCCAGGAGCCCCAGGGGCCTGCAGAGCCACCTCCGGCTCAGCTTGGGAACTGCAGGGCCAACATCACAGAGGCAAAGGAGGCCCTGCCTGAGTCAAAGGAATGGGAGGCCTCTGCTGTTGGAGGAAAGTAGAGCGGGTAGGGTGGGCCAGGGGTGGCCTTGGTGGTGGAGGCAGCATGTGCAGAGGCCGGTATTGGGACAGAGCTTGCATGTGTTCAGAGGACTTGTAGAATTCTGCTCAGTTCCTTGGAAGGGTCAGGAGTTGATGAAAATTACAGGAAGCCAAGGATGAGGGATGGAGGGTAGTATTGTGCGCCATGATGAAGACTTGGAATTTTAACTTGACAATGGTGGGAGCCTGTGAAAGATTTTGCAGCAGTGGCATGGTACCTTCATTTTGGATGTGATTTTGGAGGGTCCCTCAGGCTGAAAGGAAGGCGTTGCATTGAATGTTGGTGGCCAGGGCTGAGCCGCGCTAGGGATGAACAGAGCATGCCGCCGGTGAGACAGCCAGGACATTGAGTCTGTGCACACAACAGGACCAAAAGCAGGTGAAGAAAGTGGACAAGTTCATGGGAAAGGGCATGAAGAAGGACTCAGGTGTGTGCTACACTAGGGGAAAGAGGCATAGGCAGAAAAGCGATTTGCACAGGTGGCGAACAGCAGGGCAAGCATACCACCAGCATTTACATTGTACTGGAACAGCTCTTGTGGAACATGGAGGTTGTTCCAGGCAGTGGCTTGGTGCACTAATTTATTTAGATTTTGTGGAAACCCGATAAGCAGGGTGGTCAGTTGAGGACACAGAGTGTCAGGGTGGCGAGGTGTCAGGAGCTATCCCACTGGGCTCTCACTTATGAGCATGTATCACAGCATATGTTCAGTGCACTTTGGATCCCACCATTCACAGTGCTGTAGGTTTGGGCAGGGTCAGGACATCTCCATTTTTAACAAGTGGTCAGGTGCTGATGGTGGTAGAGCCACTTTTGAGAACCAGGGTTCTAAGCACTGTCAGTGTAGGCAATGCATTGTGGGAGTATACTGCTGAAAACCAGTGAGAACTCACAGCAGAATCCAAACCACATAGGTCTGTGGGGACCTAGAGAATCTCTGACAAACCAAAGGCTGAAAGACCCAGAGGAGATCCCCACACTACTCCCGTAGGATCTGTGCATGGTCATTCATGATGAATACTTCAAGACTTGGTGTCTGAGGCTCTTTGACTAAGTTCATTTCAGGCATTTTGTGTCCAGTCAGATCATCTGGTGCCAAACACAGATGCTTGTGATGTTGAAGAGTTTCTCAGAGCTACATGAATCATACATGGCTTCCCTCTACCAGGAGTTGTTGGTGTTGTTTTTGTTTCTTTTCTTTCTCCTCCACCTCCTCCTTTCTCCACCTTTTCTCCTCCCTCTCCCTTTCTTCTTGCTGGGGATCAAACCCAGGACCTCTGCACTGAGCTGCAACTCCAGCCTCCCCCTGCCAACCCTCTTTTAGTTCTTTGAGACAGGGTCTCACTGTGTAGTCCAGCCTTACCTTGAACTCACATCCACCTCTTGCCTCAACCTGCCACTTGCTGGGGTTACAGGTGCCACTCGCTCACTCCAGCCCTTTTTAAAATTATTTTTTATTTTGAGACTGAGTCTTACTAAGTTGCTTGGCCTGGGCTCAAACTCGTGATTCCCCTGCCTCATCCTCCTGTAGTGCTGGGGGTGCAGGTGTGTGCCGTGACACCTGGTGGTAGTTTTCATTTCTTATTAGTCAGGGTGCCAGTTAATAAGTCTCTCTCATTCCCTCTGGGGCAGAAATACCGATTTCAGCCTCTGCTGGGAAACCTCCAGTTAGCCACTCAGTCTTTTGCACTTCATGAATTCTCCATTAAGTGGACTGTAGATTCCATGGAGTGGGATGATGCCAGGATCCTTATTTGGCAGGCTGTCTTTTACCTTCCTATTTACTGTTGGTGTTCCGCTACTTCATAATAGGTCTTTGTTATCAAATCAGGCCTTCTGTGTCCTACTTACAGATTTTCTTCCATGTGCTGGTGAGGGAAGCCCTGGCCTGGTCTCTGTTTCTATACTTAAGAGAGCTGAAAATCTGTTTAGATCCAGAGGAGGGAGGAGGCTTGGGAGAAGATGAGATGTCGTTCTTTGCCAGTGTGAATTAGAGACTGTGAAATGTTCTCTTGCTGGTATGACTTTACTCCATTTGCAGACAGTTTTGTCCCAGTGGCTAGGGCCTCAGTTTGGTGAGCCTGGATGGGGCTAGTGTTCACAGGACCTGGAAGTATAGGAGCAGGCTGTGTTTCAGATCCCTGCTGGCTGGCTGTCTTCCTTGTTGATACCAAGGTGAAAAGAAGACTGGATTTGGAAGCTAAGGTGTCATTTGAGGCGTGATTTCACTCCTCGATAATCACCATGTTGTAGGGTGTGGTGAAGTTTGATATCAGCGGGACTTAGCCAACCTTTTCTGTAAAGGACCAGCTAGTAAATATGTCAGGCTTTGCAGCCTGTGTGGTCTCTGCTGCAGTACTCAGCTCTGTCTCTGAAGTTTAAGAGCTTTTGGCCATGCTGTGTAACTGAATGGGCTTGGCTGTGTTTCGGTGAAACATTATTTTACAAACAGTCAGCCGAAGGCCACTGTTTGTCCCTCCCCCTTACAGGAAGCATCTGGTGCAGGGTTCGGTGTCTCATGTGTCTGCAAGAAATGGGAGCTGTTTTCCTTTTATTCAGCTTTATTGATATATTGACAGATAAAATGGTGTACATTTAAGATATATAGCTTGCTGTTTTGATACACATGGACACCATTGTTACACTAATGCCGTTTCTTGAGCTCATATTCTGAACTAGGTACTATTCTAAGTACTTAGCCACAGAGCACTTTGCTACTCTGCAGCTTACCGAAGGTCATACAGCTACTGCATGGCAGAGCTGAGACACTGTCCCTGAGGCAGCAGCTTCCCATGGGGCCACCTCTGCCCCCTGCTCCCTTGGGCATCTTCTTTTTCCCTTCTGGCAGTTCCTACCTTTTATATAGTTCAGTATTTATTAGCAGCCTCTTGGTTTCCTTTGTGTCCATATGTCCCTTGGGGTGGGGACAGGGACCTCACTGTCTCGTCATGACAGATAAGCAGGTCTTCTCTAAATATTTGCCTAAGAAATAAATGTGTTATTACCAGCTGTTCCCCACCCTCACCTCTTCCCTGGAAGCACTGAAGTTTTTCATAGTGGGTAGGGCTTGGACTGTGGTCCCAGTGGATTTGTGATTCCCTGATAACTCACTACCCGCTGGCTGCAGAGGGCAGGCCCATGAGCATGAAGGTGCTCGGTCTTCTGGAAGAATACCTTGGCTGCAGTGAAGTATTTTCTGCCTAACCTAAAATGCCATTTTCTCTACTTTCTCCTTACATAGTGTAACCTCTGTTTGGAAGACTCCACTTTACCACACAGCCCCAGGTAGCCTCCTGGCTGTCTGTGAGGCAAGCTAAACTGTAGGACTCATACTGTCATTTTCAGGTGTGAAAACCAAGGCTTGGAGGAAAAAGGACTTAGCCCAAGGTCATTCAGCTAAAATATACCAGAACTAGGATTCAAGGTTATTGACTCCACAGACTGAGGTCACTGTGCTTGGCTTAGTCTGGAGCATTGGTCCCCGGACCAGCAGCTTTGATTTAATGTGCCAAAGGTATAGTCATGCCGGGGCCCAGCCCAGAGGTCCTGATTTAGGCAGCTGGGGTGGGGCCCTGGGCACCTGTGTTCAGCAAAACACACAGGGCAGTCATTGCTGGGAACTGCCCCATCCCTCATAGCATAGCCACATGTTTGGATTGCTGTGGGGCTTTGCATTTAGTTTTTATGATGAACACATAAACTGGATAAACTGGTATAATGAATGGCCATGGACTTTACCCTGTATCACCTGCATAAACATTTTGGTACATGTTATTGGAGTGTAGGCATTGTTTCACTTTACTGTTGCTCTTAATTTTGAGATACTTTATATCACAGAAAAGTTGCAAAAATAGTGTTTTCATGTATGCTTGACCCAACATTCTCCAGTGATACTGTTTGAAAAATGAAGATTTAAATAAATTGAATACCATTATTGTTTAATATCATCAGATGTTTCAGGAAGCCATTATCATTATCAATGGTGTATCATTAGATGTTATTTTATTCTTTTATTTGTGAGCTAGATATTTTTCCTATGAAAAGACATTTTCCCTCTCCTCATTGTTCATCCTGTGGGGGTGATTCATTTAGAAAAAGTTGGGGTGCTACTTGTTTCTTTTCGTTTTTTTCTCTTTCTAAAACAATGGCTTGGTTTCCTAGGCATCTTTTCAAGTGGTCAGATTTTCTAACCATCTTTTCGTCAATGACACCAGCACATTTGTGTTTTTTCTAGTGTCCATTATGAACTTGCGTAATCACAGAGATGGTGTATTTTATGTGCCATGTTCTCTTTGGTCAGTGGGAGCCGCCTTTGGTTGTGTCTGGGTCCTTTCAGCAGTCCCCATCTTGGGTACAGCGATATGTTCCATGCATATCTTCTACATTTTCTGGCCAGGGTCTGTATCTACCAAGAAGAATTGAGAAGTTGGAAACAGAAACAGAAGTTGGTGTTTTGTTGTTGTTATGCATTTAGTACAGGGTCTACAGGGTCTCACTACGTAGATCCCGCTTGTAGTGATCCCCCTGTTTTCAGCCTCCCAAGCACTGGGATTACAGGTGTGTGCCACCACGCCCGGTCTCCATCTCAGCATGCCCTGGGGGTGGGGCCAGCATGGCATGGCAGGGATCAAACCTGGGTCCCTTTGCCTGCCTACTCAGGCATTTTAGTCTGCTGAGCTATTTGAATGGCCCAGAAACAAAAGTTTTGATGCCTGATTCCATCCCAAACCAGCTTCCTTTGGGTCCCAGCAGGGTCTAAGCCAGATGTAGTGCCTCTGAAGAGCACCACCAGCCTAGGTGGAAACCCACTTGGTTAGAGCATGCTCTCTGAGCAGACTCTCTCAGTGCCTCATGTCAGCACGTTGCTGGAACCTGAGGTGCGCAGTGCTCACCTCAGCTTTGTCCCTTTCCCTATCCTTATGTGGTTGAGCTGGGGCTCCTTTCTGTGTCTTTAGGAAAGAGGCTGTTTGAAAGCTGCTTTGGAACCTGTCAGTGACTCCCCATTGCCCTTGAAGGCACCCAGCATGCCTAATGCGGCCTCCAGTGTGCCCTGCCTGCAGTCTGCACTGTGGGCTGCTTGCTGCAGCTGCTGCCTGCGGTCTGGAGCCCGTGTTGCTTTCTACCACAGGCCTTAGCACCTGAGGTAGTTTTGGTGGCAATACTAACTCACTTCTGGGGAACCTGCCCTAATCACAGTTTGTGTTTGTGTGCTGTTCATTTGATCATTTGATTCCTGCTGTTTCTCCGAAGTAATCTGGGGCATACATACTGCCTCTGCCCCTTAGCTGTGAGACCCTGGGAAAGTCATTTCAGCCTTGTTCTTCTGTGTCTAATAGCAAAATGAGGGTGATATTTAGACCTGCCTTGTAAGGTGGTCATGGAGATTAAACGAGATGTTTTGTGTTCCTCCCTAGTGCCAAGCCAACTAGTTGAGCAGGTTAGTAGGGGTTGTTATCAGTAACTGTTGCCACATGCTTCATGAAGGTGGGGGTCATGTCTGTTCAGATTTGTGTACATGGTGCCTGGCACTTAGGTGTTAGGAAGGATTTGTTGGATGAGTAACTGCACGAGGTGAAAGTAATAGTAATAAGTTCACAGAGTTCTCTGGAGATATAAAATAGTGCAAAATTATCTTTTTATTTTTTGAGACAAGATCTCACTGTATAGTTCAGTTTGACTTTGAACTTGCTTATGTAGCCCAGTCTTGGCATAAATCTCTCGGCAAACCCGCTTCAGTTTCCTGAATGCTGGAATTACAGGTATGTGCCATTGCCCTGGCATGACCACTGTTGTATATAGTGCCTGGCACATAGTAGCTTCTCAGTAAATGTTTGCTGAATGAATGGAGTACAGTGTGGACAGCAATAATACCAGCCTTTGGGGTTATTGTAGAGATGTAGGAGGGGGCATATCTACAGTGCAACAGACACATAGTAGGTGCTCAGCCACTACGTATTCAGTGAACAGTGACATGGAGTAGTAGTAATAATTGCTCTGGTTGCTGTGGAGAGATGTGACAGGGTCAGTCCGTAGCACATTCTTTGTACTTGCACATAGTGGGCACTTAGGAGAGAGTGTGTGTGTGTGTGTGTGTGTGTGTGTGAAACTAGAGACACACTCACAGGCTTCCTTCTCCTGAAGCTCAGGAGAAGGCTCAGTGTGGGACACAGAACAGCATAGGAATGGATGAAGATCCTTTAGAAGACACTGACTCCTCTTGACCTGGATGAAGAGTTTAATTGTTTATTTCTATCTCCTCCCCACCCTGTGCTTTTCTCTACTAGAACCCTTGCCCAGAATCTGGTGCCTCTTTCCTTTCCAGGATTACCTTCTGGTGGATCACAGGGTAAGGCTGGGGTCCCCTTCTTGGGCAAGTGGTGGGGAGAGAGAGAGAGAGAGAGAGAGAGAGAGAGAGAGAGAGAGGGAGGATGGATGGGTAGAGGCATGGATGCATGTAGTGTGGTGGCTCTGGCACTGTTCTCCACTCACCTACAGAGTTGTCCTGAGTCCTCCTGCACTGGCTGTATGGCCTCCAAGACCCTGAGCTTCTACCTCATATTCTTGAGCTCTCATGTGATGCACACAGACACAAGCAGCTGTCTGCTATGAAGGGCTCAGCCCAGGCACTGTCCAGCTCCAGGTTCACCTGTGGATTTGGGTGCTTTTTATACTAATTACAATCATCTTTGGTATCCAAAGGAAACGGATTCCAGAACCCCCACAGATGCTGCAGTCTTCTGGCGCTTAAGTGCCCTGTATGAAGCCGAAGTGTTTTCTTATAGCCTATCCATATTTTTCTTATATACTTTAAATCATGTCTGGATTATTAACCTAATAAAATATAAATATTATATAGTTTTCATACTATATTGCTTAGGAATATTGAGAAGAGAAACAATTGTATGCATTCAGTAAAGACACATTTTTAAAAGTACTTTTAAAAAAAATCTTTTGTTTAGTTCATACAGGATCTTGATACACAGCTTGGACTTGAAGTGATCCTCCAGTCTCAGTCTCCCCAGCGCTGATATGATAGGTGTATGCTACCACGCCCAGTTTCAGTAGTGAAATAATGTTTCAAATTACTTTATTAAGTACATTAGCTTTTTAATCCCCAAAAGCTGGGCATTGTGGTTCATTCCAGTAATCTTAGCACATGGAAGACTGAGGTGGAAAGGCTGACCTTTCCCAGTACATAGGGAGTTCAAGACCAGCCTGAACTACAAAGTGCGACCCTACTTCCCAATGAGTTCTTGTAAGTGTGCCACATTTGTGATAGCCTCGTATTTCCATCTGCATACACATGAACACAAATATTTTCTGCATCTTTCAACAACAAAGTGAGGCTTGTACACAACCTTGCCCCTACATATTAGGATGCACTGAAAGGTCACAGCCTGATGTCACCAGGACCTGATGCTTCAGAACAAGAGCACTATCAGCGTGGAGGCCGTAGCATTCAGTCCACATCTAGGTCAGAGACTATGTTGGCTGCTCCAATGATGTTTTTTTTTGTTTGTTTGTTTTGTGCCCCAGCCAAAACATAGGCACGTTAAGAGCATTGTACAAAATCACCTCCAGGCTGTGTGGATAACACATATACCAGATATAAATCACTTTCGTGTTTAGACTTGACTTCTATCACCTAACCTATGTGCAGATATTCCAAAATTGAAAATATGAAACCTGAAGATTTGTGGTTCCAAGCATTTCAGATAGAGAATATTCAGCTATATAATAAAATTTAATGACTGTTCATGTTTTGTCCTGTTAGCTTTCCTAATTTAAAATTTAAGAAGTCAGAGTTGGGGATGTGGCTCAGTGGTGGGTCGTTTACCTCATCAGAACAAGGCTCTGGGTTCCATCCCCATCACTGCAAGAAAGAGTAGGAAGCCAAAACCCCTTAAAAACAAAACAGAGAAAGGAACTGTAAAGTAGAGACATTCTGATGTTCTCCTGCGTATTCTATATGCATCTCTCAAAGATGGAGCCACTTTGAATCTGGCCAGATAGCTCAGCGGATTAAAGCTCCTGCTTTGACAGCTACAGGAACCAGGGTTCAATTCCTGGCTCCACATGCTGAGACAGTGGTTGAGACTGGGGGTGGTAATGCACATCTGTAATCCCTGCTCTAGGAAGGCTGAAAACAGGATCACTGAATCTGAACGCATTAAAAAAAAAAAAAAGTTTTTTTCTTCCTGAACTGCCTGACAGAATTGGCTCTATGCTCTGCTGGGCCTCAGGTTGGGATTTTCCCAGTCACCTAGCAGCTGTGTTGAAGGTCGCTGAGGACTGAGCCCCACTGACCTGCCCTGGTCAGTGCTCACTACCTGCCCCTATCTCTTGGCCACAGGTTGGTGATCCGAGGCTACCGGCAGCCCTTGGAGGGCAGTGACCTCTGGTCTCTGAATAAGGAGGACACATCAGAGCAAATTGTGCCTGTGTTGGTGAAAAACTGGAAAAAGGAATGTGCCAAGTCCTGGAGGTAAGCGTGGATGTTCTTGTGCTGGGAGAAGCCAGATACACTCTTGGATGGCCTCGTCATGGTCTCCCTCAAGCCAGTGCACTGCCAGTGCCTCTGCTGCGTGGTCTTGGGAATGCTGCTTTCTGTCCCTGTGCTGTGGTGGCCAAATCTGCTGATTGGGTTGAATGTGGCAAGGGCAGTTTGGGCAGAGGAGAAGAGATCCTGTCGCTGTGACCCTTGCGTGTTGCTGTGCCGGGCGGCTCACTCTGCCTGGTTTCTTTCTTTTAGGCCTCTCTTTGAGCATCCTGCATCATGAATGTTCCTGCTGTTTTGAGTGTTGCTGTTGAGCTCACCCAGCTGACCTCTGGCAGACAGCATGGAACTTGGACCACGAAGCTGTGCTTCTGGTCAGAGCTCAGTGGCTGCACTGACCAGACGTGGTCACTGCTGCTTTTGTGCCCAACACAGAGGCTCAGGGCAGGCACCATGTTAGCTGTCATTTGCAGGCTAGATGAGGTACAGGAGCTGAGCATGCCCTGAAGAGCACCTCAGACCCCATAGGGTGAGACTAAAATAAGGACATGAGGGTGACCCAGCTGGCTTAGATAAGGGGGATCAGAGATGGCTTCTCTAAGAAGATGACATTTGAGCAGAGACTTGTCAAAGGAAAGAGTGAGCTGTGTGTGCCCCTGGGGGAAGGGAGCAGCCAGTGCAAAGGGCCTGTGGCCCCCACAGAGCATCAAGACAACCATGCATGCAGCTTGTGTGGAGAGGTGTTGCAGAGAGCAGGAGGCAGAAGGTAGGAGAAACGTTCCCCGGGCTCAACAGTGCTAATAGCTACAGTCTGCTTCCAGGTGCAACGAGAAGAGAGGCTTGATGTGGGGCAGCAGTGTGACAGGAATTCTGCTTTATAGCAACCACTAGGGCTACCTGGAGGGGCGGGTAGTGGAGATGACAGTTGGTATGGGGTCTTGATGTCCCTTCATGCCTCATACTGAGCCTCTGTTTCCACTTAGAGAATTTCCTGAGAAGTCAGAGTTCCATGTCACCTGGCAGCCATTCCCTGGCACTGGGAAACTCTGGCATTTAGATGAATGAGTTGTCTTTATCCATTCTGAATGCAGCCCTGGGCTGAACACGTCTGTCACCAGGGAGGATATGGCAAGAACTAGCTGGTGGGGCTCAAGAGCCACCCCCGCTGGGGCAGGCCCGGCCCTTGCCAAGGCCTTTCAGGGTGCTCAGTTTGGTGAGAGGTTGCTGGTTTTTCTGCAGAGATGTGAGCCAGATCTGGTGTCTATAACCTAGTGGGTTTGGAGGGTGTCAGAGGATGTGGGTACTGCTACACCTGAACTCAGTGCTGTCCCTTTCTCCCACATCTCTCCAGCTAACCAGTATGCCTCAGATTGGCTGAGGGCTGTGGGGACTCAGGGTCCTGGGGAAAGTGGGGGATCATGTGCAAAGTTATACCTTGGTTTCTTGCCTCTCTGGCTCCTCTCAGTAGCCAAATCTGCACTGCTTCACTGCTCCTACTTTGAGTTTTAGGATCCAGTGCCTGGCAGGGCGTGGTGATGCACACCTACAATCGTACCACTTGGAAGGCTGAGGCAGAGTGCTTGGCTAGCTGGAGCTATATAGAAAGAATGTCTCTAAACCAAACTAAAAAAAAAGAAAGAAAAAAGTAAAAATCAAACCATTTTCTCATTGAGTTGTTAAATGACTCTGTTCTCTTTAACCTGTAGCCACCCAAGACTTAAGGCCATTTTTGATTGTGGGTCCAGCTGGTATGAATATAAAGTAGTTTGGTGGCTGTGGAAAGAGTTTGGCAATTTTGTTTTTTAAAGTGAAACATAGGGGCTGGGTAGATAGCCCCGTGGCACAAGTGCTTGCCTGGCAAGTGCAAGGTTGTGAGTTCGAACCCTGATCCTGCAATAAATAAATAAATAAATAAGTAAGTAAATAAATAAATATTAAAAAAAAAAAAAAAAGTTAAACATAGTTACCACACCACTAGCCACTCCTTTCCTAGGCAGATGTCTAGGGGCCTGGGAGACAGCTCTGTGGCATAAGTGCCTGCCTGGCAAGTGCAAGGTTATGAGTTTGAACCCTTGTCCCTTTAAAAAAAAAAGACTACAGTGCTTCTAGGACGTTCCCCTCCTAAAGGTCTTGTACAGACTTGTACACATATGCTTTGTTTGTGACAGCCATGCTGGAGACAACTGGAGTCCCCCATTAATAAGTAAGTGGGGATGCTAGGGGTGTGGCTCAGTGGCACCATGCTGCCTAGCAAGTGCAAGGTCCTGAATTCAATTCCTTCAATTCCCAGTACAAGGGGTGGGGGTGGGGGGTAGTGTGCAGATCCGGGTGCCAACAATGGATTCCATTCACAGCCTCCTTCACAGAGGCCTCCAAGAAGGAAGTGTCGATAGCACCAGGAGGATGAATTGTGGAATAGTTACCCTGAGTGAAGGAAAACAAACAAGAAGGAGCAGCCTCCCTCCATATTTACAGATGTCCTCCAGAAGCTCCTTAGGAACCCAAATCCACAGATGCACAGCCTGCCAGTATAATATCTGATTTCAAAAAAAAAAAATCAATATATAGGAAAACAAAAACAAAAAAATGAAGAATTTATAATTAGGCAACTCATATTTTAGTGTACGAATGCCACATTAGATATAAATCCCCAATCACCCCTTGGTGTTAACCTGGATATTAAAGTACCAGCAGCATTGTCACCCTCAGAAATGAGACAGAATCTTCCTAAGTTGCCAAATGACCCAAGCTGGGCTTGAACTTGGAATCCTCTGCAAAACCATGACCAACACTTGGCCATGTGTTGGCAACATCTCGAACAAAATACAGTGTTGGCAAAAATTGCATCTTAAAAAAATTGAGGGTCAGTACTCTCACCTTCGCTATTGTGTTGTTTTGTATGGTTACAACCATGAGTGGCCATTTATGATTTGGCAGTATTAAATCTTAAGTTCAAGAAATAGTTTATAAGTTTGAAATTGTGAACTTTTCTTGCACCATCCCATTATGTCATCACCTAGGGTGATGTGTAGCTGTCCAGTGTCCCCACACTGTGTATACTACCCGCCTTTTAGTCACTCGGTAGCCCTCTAGGTTATCAGATTGGTGATGCTGGTAATCAAATAATCTATGTGATACTCTAATGCTACTTGGTGCTTCTGTCTTCATATCCTCATATAGGCAGTGTGTTATCCCCCATTAGTATAGGAAGGGTTGAGCATGGTGGTACACATCTGTAATCCCAGTGCTCTGGGAGGCAGAGGCAAGAGGATTGCAAGTTTGAGCCCAATTTGTACTTGTTCAGTGATGTGCAGAGTATAGGACAGAAAGACACAGGGCTGGTATCTGTGCTTAGTCATTACGACAGCTCAAGACCTTGGATTTGGAAAGCAGGGTTTCCTGAGAACCTCTGATTTTGAGGGCCAAGAAAGAAAGACTCCTTGTTCAGTCATTTGTATTTGTTATACAATTTAAATTCACCTCCATACTTTCATTGGATGGGATTATAGGAGTGTAAGGGAAATGACGGCTCCCATGTTCCCTTCCAGAAATAGTCTTAATAGCACTAAAAAGAGCACAAAGAGTGGTGCTGCAGGTCAGCCCTGCCCTTCTAGGACACAGTGGGAAGTGTGGGACTGAGACCAGACTCAGAGCACATTTGGACAATTGAGAACTGTATGACACTGAAGCCTTTCTAAGATTTGGATTTCACTCCTACAAAAACATGAATGATCTTATTTTACAAAAGACAAAACCACCAGAAGCTCCTTATGTGGCTCCTTGGTTCAAGCCTGTCAGCGAACAAAATTGCATTTTAGTTTAGCAATCAAGGTTGGCTCTATTTACAGTTCTAGAATCGAATCCCTCCAATTCTGACTTCAGGGAAGGTCACATTCATGGTTTCAGCCTGCGAACCAGAGTTCCAGGGCCAGTGGCCTCAGGGGGAATTTTAGTGTGTTGATTTCTCATCTGTTGTTGGTTTGTTCTGGTCTGTTGGGGCCAGTGCAGGAGCTTAGTCCTAAATAGTGATGCCTGTATTTTTTTTAGCTTCCGGTTCTCTGAGGGGGCTCACCTTTCCACAGCCCTTAACACTGCCTTGCTTCCAGGCCTTGTTCCTCTCTTTCCCCTGCCCAAAACCCCTTTGCCTCCTTCACTGCACCCATTCTCTCATCTCTCATCTCCCAGCTCCCAGCTCAAGTGTCCCTCCTCCAACCAGCCTGGCGGTAGTTCATCACACACCAAACTGGTTCTCTCCTGGGGATCTTTGACCTTGGAGATCTCCTTGGTGCCTGGCCCAGAGCAAGTGTTCTGTCTGTGTCGGTGGACGAGTGGCCAGTGCCACCCTTGCCTGCATTGGAGTGGGTGAGGTCGGCAAGCCCCTTTGCCCCCTCCAGCCCCAGGGTTCTGCCCCCTCTGATGCCCTCTTCTGGGCAGTTTTCTCCCAGCTCTGAGCCTCCATGTCCAGCCTTCTGACGTTCCCAGCTGCACTGCTCAGAAGCTTTGATGGCCTGTTCCTCATCTGGAGGCCCCTCCCTCCACCCCTCCCTTTCTCCCTCCTTCCCTTTCTCCTATTTTCCCTTCCTGATTCCGCACTTGACTTCCTCCACTCAGGCCTGAGCCTTCCTCCTCTCTGCATACTGGAGACTTTTTCCCTGAGGGCAGCCTAGGGTCAGGCAGGCTTTACCGTAGAAGGCCAGGACCCCACTCAGGAAGTGATGTGGAGCCTCTCCCTTCTCCCTGGCTGTGCAGGTCTGTGTGGGTGAAAAGAAAGGAACTAAATGTCACAGGCAAAGCCAGCTCCAAGAGAGAGATGTGGTGGCCAGGGAAGGACCATAGAGAAGGCAGTTACAGCATGAAAACTAGAAATAATCCCTGTGGTCAGAGGAAGAAACCCCTCTTCTCCAAAGTGGCTCAACTCCTGGACCCTGGACTCTGGAAGCAGGTCATCTTCCTTAGCAAAATGTCTATACCCGTGGTTAAGAGTTTGAAGGCGGGGAGGATATTCTGGATCATCCAGGTGAGCTGGTGTGATAACAGGCTTCAGTTTCAGAGGGCAGTGCAATCAGAGTGGGCAGATTCACACAACCGGCTCCAAAGATGGAAGGTGGGGTCATGAACCAGAAGTGCAGGAGATGTCTGGAAGCTGCCCAGGAAGAGGGAGCGGGAACAGTCTCCCCTGTGCCTCCAGAGGGACCGGCCCTCTGGTCCATTTGAGATTTTAGGCTTTCAGAAGAGTGAGATAATCTGGACAAGGAATGTGACTGCTCTGACTGCATTTGGGGAAAGGAGAGCTGGAGTGTGTTAGTGCTATTGTTACATAACAGATAGCCCCAAGTGGAGCAGCCTAAAATAATACAAATGAACATTGACTCATGATATCTCTGGGCCTCAGGGAATGGCTTAAAGGTCTCTTGAGGTCATCTTGGCTGGCTACTCTGAAGAGTTGGCAGAGGCTGTAGGATCTATTTCCAGGTCATACATGGTTGTGAGTTAGGCTGGTTCTTCACAAGATCTTGGAGACAGGGGAGAAAAGAAAAGAGAAAGAAGAGTGAAAGGACTGAAAATGATGAAGAGATGCCTTGTGCATGTGCCGAGCTCCCCGACAGGCATCACCATTGTGTGTTCCAAACATACACTCATTAAAACCCACACATCAGGGTTGCTTCGTAGCTGGGCAGCACAGTGTGCTGTGGATACCCATTGTGTGTGGTGCTCACGTGACCACACAGGGCCACAGTCCTGCTGCCCAGGGTCTGGAGGGTGGGCAGGAAGGCAGGAAGGAGGAAGGGAAGGAGGGAGGAAGGGAGGGCTACACTGCATATCTGGGAAACCTGGGGAAAGATCGCAGTTTAGAGTTTGAAGCACACTTTCTGCCAACAGCTTTCATGCCATCGTGCACAGACAGCTCTCAGCCTAGCCATGGTAAAGTGGGGGCCAGCTGAACATGTTTTCTTGGTGACAGCTTTATTGAGATGCAATTCATACAACCCACATTTAAAAGGTGCTGTTCTGTGGTTTCTTGAGTGCCTCCTCAGAGTTGTGTGGCCCTCACCACAGTTGATTCTGGAACATTTTCATTTCTTACCCCTAAAAGAAGCTGCATACTTTTAACTTTTATCCCCTAATTATCTGATCTTCCCAGCCCCAGATATCTTTATCTTTATGACTTGTCTGTTCTGGACATTTCATGGACACAGAATCAACGTGCAGCTTTTTATTTTATTTTATTTTATTTTAAATTAGTTTGTTTATTGATTGATTGATTGATTGATTGTCTTCTTGAGACAAGGTCTCACTGTGCAGCTGAGGCTGGCCTTGAGCTTACTTTGTAGTCCAGGCTGGCTTCGAGCTCACAGCAGTCCTCCTGGCTCAGACTCTGGAGTGCTGGGATTGCAGCTATTTTCTGGAATGATGTCGTCTTTTTGCATTCCCACTGGCAGTGCAGCGGTGTTCTTATTTCTCTGTATCCTAGTACTTCTTAGCTGACTTTTTGGCTCTAGCTGGCTTAGTAGGTGTGAGGTGATAATGCACTGTGTGGTTCTGATTTGTGTTTCCCTGATGACTAGTGATGCTGAACAATACTCTGTGCACCAGCTGTACTGTATCTTCTTAGGAGAATTTTCTTCATAGCCTTTGTCCCTTTTTAAACTGGGCTTTTTCTTTCTGAATGATAAATGTTCTTTGTATGTCCTAGATACAACTCCCTTATCCAGTTACTTGACTGGCAAGTATTTTTCCCCAACGTGCTTGTCCTTTCACTTTCCTGACTTTTCAAGCACAAAAGGTTTTTTTTTTTTTTTGATGGTTGACTCAACCCACCCTGGGGTCAGGGCTGGCATGGCATGGGGGGAGGGGAGGATTGAACTGCACTTGCCTAAGCAGGTGCTTTAGTCTGCTGAGCTATCTCGCCAGCTTCAAAAGTGTTTGATTTTAATGAAGTTTAAAGTATCCATTGGATTATAGGTTATCTGTTGTGTAATTTTTTTTGCTCCTTGTGCTTTGCAAATTACATCAAAGATTGTGTTGTCAAATTTAAGGGCATAACAATTTACTCTGGTTTCTACCTAAGGATTTTATAGGTTTTAGCTTTTCATTTAAGTCTAATCCATTGTGAGTTAGTTTTTATATATGGTGTAAGGTCAGGATCCAAGCTCATTCTGTTGCATAGGGATGTTCAGTTTCCCAGCACCAGTTTTGGAAGAGACTGTTTTGTTTGCATCATATGGCTTTGACATTCTTGCCAAAAAAATCACTCAAGTTTATTTTTGGGCTGTCAGTTCAGGGATTATTTATTTATTTATTTATTTTTTGGTGCTTGTTTCTGTGCTAGTCCTGATACCTGTCATTCTATAGGAAGTTTTGAAATTGAAACGTTTAACTTTATTTTCTCTTTTAGGACTGTTTTGTCTATGCAGAGTCCTGCGAATTTCCATATAAAGTTTAGAGCTCAATGCCTTCATTCATACAACAGCCATCAGGGATTCCAATGAGAGTTACATTGCCTCTGTAGATAAGTTTGAGGCTGGTATTATGAGCCCTTCCTATGTGTTAATTCATTCACAACCACCTTATGTAGGTCCTGCTTCTGTCCCCATTTTACAGATGAGGAAACTAGGCATAGAGAATTTGAGTGACTTGCCTAAGGCTCCAGCTGACAAGCAGCCTGCTGCTCCTCCCACAGTAGGATCTGGGCCTCTGGTGCCTGTGTACAAATTCCTGCTGCCATCCTCAATGGCCTCTCCATGGTGACTTGCCTGCAGCCTTGCCTGTTCCTCAGACACCTGGCTGCCTGTGTGGTGGATCTCACAGCCTGTCCCTGTCCTTGTGTTGCAGGCAGCCAGTGAAGATGGTGTACTCCTCCTCCAAGGATGCTGCCAAGCCCAAGGGGAGTTCCAAGGTGGATGTGAACGAGGAGGCTGAGGCTCTAATTGTCAAGTCCCCCTTGAAGGAGCGGGACCCCTCCCTGTTTAAAGTGTTATACAAGACCTTCGGGCCCTATTTCCTCATGAGCTTCTTATTTAAGGCCCTTCATGACCTGATGATGTTTGTTGGGCCTGAGATCCTAAAGTAAGAGCTCTTCCCTCCCAGCTGTGCACCTCTGCCTCCATTTGACCGCTCGCTTGCCTTACCCCACACCCTTAGGCTCATGCAACGTGCTCATGGGCACTGGCAGCCAGGCCTCCCTGTCTGTACCCATTTTACTTAAGTGCCATTTGCATTAAAGCCACTTTGTTCTACATGTAACAGCAATGTCCCTACTTAATCTAAAATGGAAAGGACTGGGGTTGTCTTGGCAAACCAAGAACAAGGAGATGCAGACAACTCTTGTGGAAAAAAAAAAAAAAAACCTGCAATGGGACTAGGGGGTTAGAAGGGAATTGCCTCTCTTCTTCCCTCTGTCTGTCTAGGCCTCATGTCCATTCCTTTCCCTTCCTTTTTTCTGTCCCTGTGTTCTCTGTTTGGTCACCTTTGGATGACCTGATGTTGGTGAGATATAACCTTGCAACCAGTGTGAGAAGGTCCCAAGGCAGAGGTCCTGTGGTGAGTGGCATGAGCACCTGGCACAATCAGATAACCGCTTCGGACTCCTGTTTATACCTGTGAGGTTGGGGGTCAGAGGTTGCCTTGCCAGGTGGTGCTGGCCTGGAAGCACATTCTCTGCTTGTGTGGGCCCCCTGAAGTGGTTCTGAGGTCACACCTTGTCCCCCTGCAGGTTGCTCATCAACTTTGTCAATGACAAGCAGGCCCCAGACTGGCAGGGCTACTTCTACACGGCGCTGCTGTTCGTGAGCTCCTGCCTACAGACACTGATGCTGCACCAGTACTTCCACATCTGCTTTGTCAGTGGCATGAGGATCAAGACTGCTGTCATCGGGGCTGTCTATCGCAAGGTAGGGCCAGCTTCCACAGCGCTTCTGCTCCGCCTCAGCTGGTCTCTCCACGGGGGATGTCTAGCCCAGTCTGTGGAGTGGAGGGTAGAGGGCCGGTGAGAATGGCGACCCTGAGACAATGTCCCTTAGCAAAGCAGAGTGTGAGGGTTGGGGTGTGGAATGTTGCAAGTCTATGTGACAGCCATGGGTAGCTGAGTTCTTAGAGGGCTTGGTGGTCCTTAATGTAGGAAATCCAAGTTCACTTCCTTCCTCTGCAATTAAAATTTTGTGTTTGACCTGTTTTTGCCTTTGAATTAAACTGAATAGAGGATGTCTATACCCTGAACAAGAGCGTACCATTGCATGTGTATACATTTGACTTTCACACATTTATTTTTTGGCAGTTGTTGGGCTGGTAGGCAAGCAGTCTACCACTGAGCCATGCCCTCAGCCTGCATGTCTAGCTTCAAAGGAATCAGATTACCTTCTCGATCTTGTCATTTCTTAGCTGTTGGGGCTAAGGACACCACTTGGCCCACAGGCTGGGAAGAGTCCCACAGTCCTATAGATGCAGCAGCTCAAAAGCAGATGAATACACATGTTTGAGAACTAGTGGCTTAGACTAGGGCTTCTCCACCAGGTGGTTTGCTTCCACCAGGTGGTTTGCTTCCAAAAGGGATGGCTGACAATGTCTGGAGACAATTTTGGTTGTCACAACTGGCGATGTAGCATTTAGTGGGTAGAAAACAGGGATGCTGCTGAGCATCCTAGCATAGACAGGACAGCCACACAAAGTGATCCAGCCTCAAGTACTGGGCAGCCAAGGTAAGTAACTCCAGCTTGACTTTGGGCCTTTGTTGGGATGTAGCACCAACAGCATCTGCATGACCTTGGGGCTTGTTAGAAATCAGATCTCGGGCCCTGTCACAGATCAGAAACTGCATGGTCCCGTTTCCCTGGTGATGTGTGTGTACATTAAAGTGTACAAAACCCTGGTTTAGAGGGCATTTGAGGCGTCTTCCTCGTTGAAGATTCCCATAGAAACAGGGACTTCGGTCAGTGAGCATGTGGCCTTAGTGATGAGCCCGTTGGCTGAGAAGTTAGCTGAATGGGCAGGAGAGGAGCAAAGATACATGGTGTTGTCACAGTGAGGAGTCTCTTCCCTCCCCAGGACTCGGGGCAGGGGCCATTACCTCCTGCACTCACTCTCCCCTTGTTCTCCATCCCTCAGGCCCTGGTGATCACCAATTCAGCCAGAAGGTCCTCCACGGTCGGCGAGATTGTCAACCTCATGTCTGTGGATGCCCAGAGGTTCATGGACTTGGCCACGTACCTTAATATGATCTGGTCAGCCCCGCTGCAAGTCATCCTCGCCCTCTACCTTCTCTGGCTGGTGTGTGTCCAGTGTCCCTCCCCTGCACACACTGAGGGCAGGGGCATCTGTTGTTCACTGGCATTTCTTGCCATCACTTACATTTTATTTTCTGTCCCATTAACAAATTCCTGGGTATTTTATTCTTTCCCTCAGTTGTCAGGTTTATGTTTTCTTTGAGGGCATGGTGTTTCTTCTTGCATATCTTTTCTTCAGTGGGTTGAAATAACAATCCTAGGACACATACACACCCTGTTTCTCCCACTCCTTACCTCAAATGTGAATGAAGCTTATTCATTGGTCCTTAATTACATCACTCAAGCTTCTGTCTGTTGTAAGTGGTAGAAATCCATTTCAGCCTAAGCAAATAAGGGGGATTTTAAAGGTATCTGAAAAAAACCCAGAGTTTTCTTCAAATGTGGGGGCATCTGGGATAATGATAGTGAGAACTTCCTGGAGCTTTTAGTGGTAACAAACAGCTTGCAGCATGTGTGCTGTAGATCTGCCACTGCTGATCTAGGAGATCAAGCGTTGTATTTATTCTCTATTCTTTTGCTGTTTCCTGGTCTCATTGCTTTATGAGGTGGCTTCATCTCAGTGACTCAATAGCTTTGGGCTTCCATCATCTTTACAAACAAATCCCAGAGGGGACTGGACTCCTCCACCTCAGCCAGAACCCAGGCTTCTGACTGGCCCAGCAAAGCCCGTCCCCATCCCTCAGAGGACTGCTCTGGCTCCAAGGGAGAAGTCCCATCCTTCTGCCTGAATCAAGTCCTCTGCCATCATAGAAGAGATGTGATCATCTTTGTATAGCTCCACAGAGGGACGGGCTTCTCCTATAGTGAGAAGACAACGGGCTAAGGGGCTCGTGGCATCACTTATGCCTTGTTCCTTCCCACTGCTGGGATTTTGCATGTCTTTGATTCCTCCCCCACCCACCTCCCCTCTCCCTTCCTTCCCAATGTTGCCCACCCTTCAGGGCTGACAAATGTTCTTTTTACTGATGCTGACTTTTTTTCTTCCTTCTCAATTAGATGGTCTTCTTCCTTTTTGAATTCAGATAACTCAACAGGAACTTACTGGATTTGTAACTTCTAAAATAGTTTCTTTACAGCCAGGAATGGTGGTACTTATATATGATCCCATCTACCTGGAAAGCTGGGAAGCTGAGGCAGGAGAATCATAAGTTCTAGCCCACGCTGGGTAATTTAGCAACTCAGACCTGTCTGAGAATTAAAGAAAGAGATGGGGATCTGGTTCAAGCCCCAATACCATGAATGAATGAACAAACAAAGATTTTTAAAAAAGTTTTTGTATACTTGGTGTGCTGCCCCTTTGGCTGGTCGCATGCTAACTATTTGAAAATACAAGTTCAGATAGGCCTATGCATGTACAAAACCAGCCAGTTGTCTGTTGCTTTGACTGTAGTTTATATATTACCCCTTCCTTCAAAATGTTCTAAATAATAGAAGACAAAAACACCAGAATTTTATCTATTTTTTATTGTAGTGCTGAAGATTGAGTTCAAGATCCCTAGGCAAGTGCTGTACTATTGCGCCATATCCTTGGCCCTAAACACTAGAATAGAAGTAAATGTTTTCTTAGGCAGATATCCTGGACATTTACTTCCCCAGAAGTACCACCTATAGATTAAAATATTTTTGGAATGTTTTTTTGAGAATTGTCTTTGGTTTTCAAAGAATTGGCTTATAAACCATTAGGAAAGGTGCTTGACACCATTGTTCCTGTTATAGAAAAAAATTGTTGCACCTTGGCTCTGTGGACATTTGCGGTTGAATTGTCTTCGTTGTGGGGACTGCCCTTTATATTCTAGAGTACTTGGCAGCATGCTGTCATCTACCCACTCTTGGCTGTACTTTATGTCAGTACAGACAACACAGGATAAAGGCAGCCGGGGTAAAGTTCAGGGGGAGCAGTTCCTGCTTCCCGACTCCCACGGAGGGAGGCATGTGCATTTCATTCCCTCGCAGCAAGTGAGGGTCACCTATGAGATCCCCCTCTCCGGTGTGCTCCACATCGTCCTGGAGTTGTTGTGGAGAGTTGCCCACATAGTGTCCTCTGCCTGGACCCTGCCAAGAGTCCACCTTCTCAGAAGAGAGTTCAACATCAGCCTTAGTGACTGTACAGACAGTGTGTATGTGTTTTGTGAGTGGTGGAAACCCTCCTGAAATCCAGCTTCCCAGCCATTGGCCAAACTTGGAATCACCTTTCAAGTCCCTTAAGGGGTCAGGGCAGCTGTGATAACTTTTTGCACCCAGTATTCTATTACCTTTCTAAAATTCTATAGTACTAATTTGTAAAATCATCTGGGTCCAAGGGCTGTGGAAAAAAGCTCCTGGACCTGGCACATTCTTGAAGGACTCAGGAGCTGCCAAGGCTACCAGCTTTTTACCCCATCAGTGGTAGAGGGAAAGAGTCCACTTGCCTTGAGCTCACTTGGCAGACTCTGTGGGGGGTGGCCTACACACACCGTAGAGGCCTTTGTTGTCTCCTGTTTGTGGAGTGACTGTCTTCTCTCTTTCTCTAGAACCTGGGCCCTTCCATCCTGGCTGGGGTGGCTGTGATGATCCTTATGGTGCCCATTAATGCTGTGATGGCAATGAAGACCAAGACCTATCAGGTAGGTGCCTGTCCTCGCCAGCATCCACGCAGGGTACTGGTCTGAGGCCTTTATGCCCAGGCATTGGCCCAGTGCCTTCGGTTCAGCCTCCCCGTTTGTTGGCATCACCTGGGGAACTTAGCAAATGTACAAGCACATGGCTAGGCCCCATCCCCCATTCTGCTCCCTGAATGACCTGGGCCCTGGGCTTCATTAGTGCTTCCTGGGTAACCTCATTGGCACCTGAGGTCTAGGGATCCTGACAATGTCACACCCTACATGAACCAGTAATGAAAAGTACAACATCTGGAAGCTTCCTAGAGGTTCTGTCTTCCCACAGAATTATTCAATTTTATATTGCTGTCTTTAAGAGTTGAGTAAAAATTAGCAACTATGTTTTTCCCTTACTTTTTTTTTCCTGAGAAAATGGAGAAGCTAAATGACACTATCCCACCTTACGTTTTTTTATCAGTGGAGCAGAACCCCAGGTCCTTTCTTCTGCACACCCCAGAGGTCTTTTTCACTTCTATTCTTTGGTCCTAAATTGAATAGGTTTCTCCAGTATTTAACCTAGCAGGACTCAAAGCAGTGTTTTCTTTTGTGGGGGTCTTTTGGGGTGGTCTCAGGCCATGCTCAGAGCTTCCTGGGCCAGCCACCCACCATCCAGGGAGACCTGCATTTGGCAGCTGGTGCCCCCGAGTGATGGGGGGAGCACACAGCCGGACGAGGTGATTGACTGCCCTCAGTGACCATAGATTGCTCCTTTCTGTGAAGGTGGCCCACATGAAGAGTAAAGACAATCGGATCAAGCTGATGAATGAAATTCTCAATGGAATCAAGGTGCTGAAGCTGTACGCGTGGGAGCTGGCATTCAAGGACAAGGTGATGGCCATCAGGCAGGAGGAACTGAAGGTGCTGAAGAAATCTGCCTACCTGGGGGCCGTGGGGACCTTCACCTGGGTCTGCACACCTTTTCTGGTGAGTGGAGCCCCCTTTCCCATGAATCACACTGCTTTGTGTTTTCTTTGGTTTTTCTAACTCTGATACTTTGAAAAGGTCACAGTTTCCTCAAGGCCTCCTCTGACTGCTTCTCTGTAAGATTGCTGCCACTCTTCCATCCCTTTTTATTTTATTTTTGACCCTTTGCAGCTTCTCCCCAGCCAGCTTAGGTGCTGTTCGTTACATGTTTGCTGTAGAATAAAGGCACTTACACACACAATCCCAGCATTGGCTCATGAATTAATCACAAACTCTAGAAGCCCACCCCAGTGACTGCATTAGGCTTTGGGGTGGGGGGTGACAATAGACACAAACCATGGACATGCTGAGCTGACCACTGAGACCGGAAGTGGTGGCGCCCACCTGTAATCCCACAGCTGGGGAATCTGAAAACAGGAGGATCAGTATGAGTCCAAGCAGCATAGTGAGACTCTGTACCAAATACATAAAAAAAGATAGGAACTAAAAGACCTTTACATTGAAAATGATAGTACTCTTAAAAAGAAGAGAGAGATCAAGGAGGATACCAGAAAAATGGAAAGATATTCCTTGTTTTTGAATAAAAAGAAACAATATAATGAAAATGGCCATGCTTCCAAAATTGTTATACAGATTTAATGCAGTCCCAAGCAAAATACCAATAGCATAACGCACAGAATTAGAGGAAACAATCAGAAAATTCATTTGTAATCAGAAGAAATCTCGACTAGCAAAAATACTTCTGGGCAACAAAGGCAAAGCAGGGAGCATTACAACCCCTGACTTGAAATTATATTACTGAGCTATTATGATAAACATAGCATGGTACTGGCAAAAAATAAAATAAGCAAAAGGAAAGGAAACCAGACCGGAGGATTAGTGGAACAGGTTACAGTTGAGGTACCTGGCCTTCCCATCTCCCTGTGTTCTATTTCTATCTTTTACTGTTATTATGTCTTTTGTTTTCATTTTTAATTTGTGCTGCAGCTTGAGCACATTCTCTACCACTAAGGTACACTCCTAGCCCCAGAAATGTCTTCTTCTCCTCCCATTCTTCCTCCTCTTCCTCTTTCATTTCCCTTTTTTATGAAAGGATGTTGCTACGTTGTGACGCTGGGCTCATATGCCCGGGTTGTAGCAGTTCTGCTGCCTCAGCCCCGCGCGAGTGTCTGAAAGTGCAGGTGCATAGGACCATACCGGGTGGTCGTTCTTTTTGGATATTGTGCTAGCAACAGTTGCCCTCTGTAGCAGTGGCTCATCATCTACATATCAAACAACCTGGAGATAAAAAAAATTTAGTGAAAAATGATAGCCATTTTTATAGCATTTACATTGGGTTAGGGATTATAATAATCCAGAGATGATTTATGATGCAAAACATATAGAAGGATATGCACAGGTTATATGCACATACTGTGCCACTTTACGTAAGTGGATGCTTGAGCATCCTTAGATCTGAGTATCTACAACAGATCCAGAAGCCAGTCCCCTGCTGAGCCCAGACCATAGCTGTTATGTTTTTCTGGGAAGCTTCTGTGAACTGGACTCACACATTTTCATAACTGTGCAGCTTTTCTCTCAGACCCGCGTCAGTTGCATCTCAGCCAAGCTGCAGGAAGGGTGCGTAAGCAAACTCTGGCCTTTTCAGCATTTGCACAGTGAGTTCGTTCTGACTGTGGCTTCTGTCAGCTTACTGCCCACTTCCCAGAGCCTGGACCTGCACAGGAGCTGAGACAGTGTCAGGAGACTAGACAAGTGTGCTTCAGAGTCACCAGACTCCTGTGGAACCTAGTGTGCTACATGGTACCCAGAACCTCTGACTGAAGTTGAGGGAGGCCTGAGTGTACCCCCCCCCCCCACCTTCTGCTTGCTGCTGATTCTCATGGTTTGGTCTGCACTTTGGGACCCACTAGAGTCTTCTTCCTACTCAAAGTGTAGGGTTCGTGGACCAGCAGTGTCAGTGCTCCCTGGTTATAGCTAGAAATATTGCTGACTCTCGGGTTTCATCCCTTACCAACTGAAACAGAAACTGAATTTTATCAGACTGTAGGTGGCTCATATGTATGTGGAATTTCAGAGACAAGTAAGAAGCAACCTCTTCTGTAGAGGACCGGGTGGGGAATATTTCAGATGTCTTAGGCCATGCAGTCTCTTGTAAATGGTTGTCCCTCCCAGGTTAGTATAAAACCAGCAGTTGATAATCAGTAACTCAGTGTGTTGGGTGATGTCCCCCTACGCCTGTATTTATAGACACTGAAGATTGCATTTTATAAAATTTTGTCCCTTGTGGAATCTTTTGATCTTTTCCCTGCCTGCTAACCATTTGAAAAATGTAAGATTCATTCTGAGTTGACGAACTACCTGTAACAGATGTCGGTCACACAAGACCCTGGAGTAGAGCACTGGCAATTTTTCTGAAAGTCAGGACTTGCTGCATTCTTCTGTTGGTTCACAGTAGTGGGACCTGAAGCCAGACAGGTCACTTTCCTGGCTCTGGATATTCTCATATGAACATGGAAGGGGTTAGATCTCAGGATGTCACATATGGGCCCTGCCCTGCCCTGCTTTCCTGTGGCCTCAGCAGACAGCACCATCTATCGTGGCATTCTGTCCCCCACATTAGATTCAGCAGCCCTCCATGTGACCACAGTCAGTGGACCAGAGTTGGCATAAGAAGTGACATCTCTCTGTTCTGGGACACCCTGTTCCCTGAGGTCCTTCTAGCACTCTAGGCAGCTAAGGTGTGCCCCTGAATATTTTTTACATTTCAGTGCTCATAACTTTCTCCGGGGCATGGGTAGACTCTTTGTAGTTCAAAAGTAAAAGTGACCTCTGATTTGTCAGAGGTTATATAAGAGGTTTGTTTTATTATTTTTCTTTAAACTGTTAAAAGTCTATGTATTATATATAACTCTGAAATAGTATCATTTGCATATGTGATGAATCTTTATTGCTTTAATATATTTTTCTTTGGTACTGGAGATGAGACCCAAAGTGCAGACCAAACCAAGAGAATCAGCAGCAAGTGCTCTGCTACTGAGCTACACCCCCAATTTTTGAGAGAGGGTCTTGCTAAGTTTGCCCAGGCTGTCCCTAAACTTGTGATCCACCTGCCTCCACTGGGATTCCAGGCCTGAACCACCACTGAGTATCTTAACGCCTTTGTTCAGCCTATAAGACTTGATCTGTCTGTGTGCTGGAATGGACCCAGCAAGTCTTACGTGCTAAGATATACTTTGAGCACTTCCACGGTGAGCAAGGACAGTCTCTGTACAGCAGGGTCGCCTCAGCATTGGTGCTATTTAGGAACAGATCACTCTTTGTTTGTGTGATGTGGAGCCGCCCTGTGCATTGTAGGATGTGTGGCAGTATTCCTGGCCTCCGTCCCCTAGATGCCAAGCAGTCCCTTTCCCTGCTGTCCCTGGTTGTGACAGTTGGAATGTCTCCAGTCATTGTCAAATATCTTTGAGAGCAAACCCCAAACTTGATGGGAACCAGAGGAGCCTGTGAAAAGCCCTCCTCCCGATGGCCCTTCACCCCACTTTATCCCTATAGCAGTGTAGGAGTCCCCTGCAGGTCTCATCTCGGTCCAAGAAGTCAGTATTTGTAATCCCCAAAATACATTATTGAAATCCCGCCAAGGTAATCCCAATCTACCACTCGCAGTGCAACCCACAGTGAAAACATGTATATAATATACATATTTGTATTACTGGGGAGTCTGTTAGGTGCAAACCCACACAATCGACCAGACCAGGTATTCTGATGCAAGTAGAAGATTTATTGGGGGCATCAAGCATGCTAATTGGGAATGTAGTTCAGTGAAAAGGCCCTAGGTACAGTCCCCAGTGCTGTAGGAAAAAAAAAATCAATAGAATATCCTTCAGTGATAATAATGAAAATGTATAGTCAAAAAAAAAAAAAAAAAAAAAAAAAAAAGGAGGCTGGCTGTCTATCAGACCAAGACAGCAGCAAACAAACAGCACAGGGCGGCGAGGGGAACAGGAGACTTTATAGGATCTTTCAGGGAAGGTAATGGTGGGCTGGAACAGCTGAGGGAGAGCTTATCTTGGCAGGGCTACCTGGTCTATGGGAGACTTTCGATGTTAACAAACGAGAGTTTCCATGGTTGCTTACAGATCAAGTCAAAGTCAAAGTCAGGTTGACCTGTTCTATGGTTTGGGGTTTGGCTCTGTATCGGCCAAGGGGGAGAGAGACTGTGTGGGGCAGGGTGCCTGGGAAACCAAGAGGGAGAGTGTTTGGGGCAAGGTGCCTGGAAAACTTTGAATCCTGACCTATCAGAGCCAAGGGGCCCTAAGTTCAGCCACAGAGATGTCTTTCTGGAACCAACAGAGCAACCCTGGGCCACACTGGGGGGTTTATTTAGCAGAAAAGGAGGAGTGGCTTGAGGAATAGAATTGTGGAAAGTAAGGTGAGTACTGTGAGCTGAGCTAGCTAGTCAGGTGGCCTACATTTACCTCTGCCATATGCAGAGAGGATATGCAGAGAAAGTAATTTGCATTATGCTATTGAGATATTATTTAATGTTTCGGGTGCTTCAGCTCTGATGTAATCTTTCAAGCCCCAGGAATTCATAGCCTCTGTCTTGAGGCTTTATCCGAGCTTGCAGCATGGAGCATTGGCTCTTCATCCTGTCTTGACCTGACTCACATTAAAGAGCAGCAGGGGTAGATTACCAGGGAAACACGCATACCATCTTCAAAGACTATCACCAGCACCTCAGCTAGACCAATATACATTGCTTAAGGCCAGTTGAAAGAATAAAGAGAAGTCCTAGCCAACTCTGTACATGTCAGTACAAGGAAATAGGGTCAGGCTCAGCCAAAATGGAGATAGCCGCTCTTCTTTCAAGGAGAGCTGCTCAGGTAGACCTCCACATAGCAGTTTCCCACATGAGTTTGAGAGTCTCCTCTCAGTGGCTGTGTGCTATATGGGTAGTTGTTGGTTCTTTTGTTTTCTTTACTTTGACACTAATGATCGCAAATTGTACAGAAATCCTTGGTGTTTAGAATTGCTGTCTCTAAAGGCAGCAGAAGGAAAGATGACAAGGTTTGTCTAGGAGCTTTGTTCCTTTTAGGATGGGATGGGGTAGAGCAAGATTTTCTCATAACTCTTTGCATATTGGGTCCTTGGACAGAACGTATGCTTTCCAAGTGGTCACCTGAACATGTTGGTCGCTTGCTTATCATTTCTGCCTTGATCCTGTTAGAAACCCCCACAGCAGGTGCTGAAGAGCTACCTTGGCTTATTGGGACCTCCGAGTTTCCCTTTTAGTTTCCAGGTGGGTAGTGAAGGGTGAAGGCACTGGGCTTCCAGAGACAGAGTTTACTGAGCTGTTTGGCAAAGATCAAATGAGCCTGGGTGTCAGCCAAAGACCTTGGCCCTGGCCAAGATACCAAGGCCTCTGACTACATTAGGATAAAATATGTGGCCTGCAGTTCCCTTGGAACATTCTCGCATGTTCTTTCCCCTGGTGAATTCTTGTGCTCCAAGGAGGATGCACTGTTTACCCAGTGGTACATGAGATGGAAGACAGGCTCAGGGCATGCAGAGCAGCCTGGGGATGCCGTCCAGCAGGGCCAATGGGGCTGCCATTCCGGGACACAGAGCCTGGCATTTGTCATGTCCGCTTAGTGCCCTTTCCTAAAATAGCAGCCCCAAGCAGCCTGTCAGTGCTGAGCATTTTCCATCTTAGATAATGTGTGAGCTTCCTTGCCTTCTGCTTACCTTGTATGTCTCTTCATTGGAGTAACTATTATCCCTACTAGACAATAAGGTCTACTCAGTATAGACTGCATCGCTTAATGCTGGCATCACCAGAGCAGAAGGCCCTTGGCAAATGGTACACATTTGGTATTTAGATGTAATTGAATACCTGGTTGAATGAATGAAATGAACTGTGCTGGTCAGGAACTGTCTTGCATGTGATAGAAATCTAATTCAAATCAAGTAGAGTGAAAAAAAACCAGGAGGATTTTGAGCCATAAAACTGATCAAGCCTTAGGTGTATGGCTTGGGGTTCAGGAATGGCTGGACTAGCGTGTGTCTGAGGTAAAATTGGAAGTAACTCTCCCTACTCTGCTTTCTTCCTGGAAGGTTCTTTGTCAACCACTAGTTCTGGCTCACCTCAGCACCTCTATGAGCAAAGAATCCCATTTTTAAACCACCCCACTATCCCTCTAGCAGTTCCTTCAATTCTGGGCAAGATAGTGTTGTTGATTATATACAGGTAGTCATGGGCTTATTCCTGGACCAGTCTGTGGGCCTGGGAAATGGGATGCTTGGACTGAGACCCTCACAGGATGAGCCTGGAAGAATGTCAGTTCCCAAAGGAAAACTGGGGTAGCTCCAGAACCAGAGGCACAGAGGCATCTCTCTGCACAGAGAGGCATCAGAAATTTAAGGGCTGGGCCACACTTATTATAGAGTAGGCCCAGCCTTCCACTGCCGCTAGCCCAGCCCTTGTGTTGTATACATTCAGTACTTAATAACGGGTGGATAATCTTCACATCCTGAAAGAGTCAAGGTTGAAGGCCTGACAGTCTACAAGCTGTTGTCCTCTCTATGTGGTCCCTGAGCCTCAGGCCTGCAGCTTCTGGTCACCAGAGGAGGTTACACTCAGACAATATGAGGCCTAATTTCTTCACTGCTCAAGGACGCCTCTGAGTGGATGTACTCCTATCCTCAGACAAATCCTGGCAGAGGAAGCAGTTGATGACTAAGTGCTGCCGCCTCAGACCACCCAGCCCAAGTTCAGGAGTCTTTAAGTATTAGGGGTTGAGCCCTGGATACCACCATGACTTAGGGCGAGCCAGTGGGGACAGAGGGGCTAACCCAGAACCATACCTGAGCTTTTTAATTTCTTTTTTAAAGTGTTTCTTTTGTTGGAGCATAAAATTATATGCTGCGTGAGCCTGAAGGAATGTCAAGCAGACATTTCCCTTGCATTGGCGTTTTCCACAAGGAATAGCTGAAGCCCTGGGAGCGCAAATGAACCTGCCTGAGTTGTCATTAGTGTCCCTGCACACCAGGAATCCTTCTAGGCACAGAGGGCACAGAGCATATGAGACAAAGTCCCTGTGAGGAGTGGGCGTTTTGGTGTGTAAGATGAACAATAAACCCATAAAATATGGCACAAGGTAGTGAGAAGTGCAGGAAAGGATAGGAGCAGGAGAGCCGGGCAGGGCTGCCATGGGGCAGGTACAGGGCCATTTTAGGAGGGTGAAGGGAGGTGACCAGCGCTGAGGGAATGGCATGTACAGGACTGGAGCAAAGGTCAACAGTGGGAACACACTTGATGCTGCCAAGGAGCAGGGTGGCAGCTGGCGGAACTTGGGCCCGTCATTTATTATCCAGGTCATTCTTTGACAGTGAGCACCTGCTAAGGGCAGGTGCCACCCGAGGCTTTTGCCAGTCCCTGCAGTGTGGTATGGCCCCTTGGGGAGGGGCTGGCCATGTGTCCCTAGGGGCTGTGCTTGTGACCCTCATTCAGGCAGTATTCAGTGCTGGGTATCCTGCTTGCAGGTGGCCCTGTCTACATTTGCTGTCTACGTGACCATCGATAAGAACAACGTCCTGGATGCCCAGAAAGCCTTCGTGTCCCTGGCCCTGTTCAACATCCTCCGCTTTCCCCTGAACATCCTCCCAATGGTCATCAGCAGCATCGTGCAGGTACTGTGCAGGGCGGGTAGAGAGGGCACAGATGTCCTCACCCATGTGCTCCCTCTGCCTTACCCATGCCATGTTCCCATGGGCTCGGCAGGGCCTGGATACCAGCTATTGACTGACTTTGTCATGGCCCAAAGAAAGACATGTTATTTCTTGATGAGAACTCTTGGTTGAGTGTATGAATCAAAAGTGTGACACAAGAAGGCCTTCCCCATCTTCTGGAAGAATCTTTTTGGAATGTTCTTTTCTCTGCCCCCCTGGCCTATCATAAGCATCTTTTTCAAAACTGCAGCTCTTGGCTCTTGATTCAGTTCACACCTCGCTTGAAACTCCCAGCTCATGCTATAGAATGCCCGCAGCTCTACTGGCAGCCCAGTGCAAAGAGGAAAACCAGCTGTGTCAATGCCTTGGCACTGTTGAAGCTCCTGCCAATTTTTTGTCTGTATTACTCGCATTTTTCACCTTAGCTTTACAAATATTCAACTCCATTTTTAGCTACATAGACAACTTGCCCTGAAGATCTGACTGTCCAGCTAGATTGTAGGCTCTAAACCAGAATGTCGGGCCGGCCAAATAGCTCAGCAGATTAAAGCACCTGCAAGCAGACCCAGGAGCCAGGGATTCAATCCCTGGGCCTGTTGTGTTGGCCTCACCCTGGGGCACACTGAGCCGGTGATTGAGACTGGGCATGGTGGCACGCGCCTGTAATCCCAGCTCTTGGGAGGCTGTAAGCAGGCAGATCAATATGAGTCAGATCTAGTAGTGAGAGCCTGAACACCCTGCGGACCCTTCCCTAAAAAAAAAAAAAAAAAAAAAAAAAAAAAAAAAAAAAAAAAAAAAAAAAAAAAAAAAAA
>PVKN010001658.1:0-49284 GCA_004027915.1 Capromys pilorides
CTTGTTGTGTTTGTTTGTTTCTTTATTTATTCATTTTTTTGTGGCTGGCTCAGCCTGCCCTGGTGGTGGCGCTGGCGCAGCATGTGGTGCCGGGGATCGAACTGCAGTCTGTGGGCTCACTTTGAGAGAGACAAATCTCAGTGAGTCCTCTGAAGCATATTCATCGGGTCTTCCCGTCATTTCTTTCAGCACCAACTCACAACATACAACATCTCTGAGCCTCAGCTATAAAGTGGGATTAAGAAGTGTATCTCTCTATGGGATCAGGGTAAGAATTCAGTGCCTTAATGTTAAAGAGCACTTGGCCCTAATGTAATAATAAATGTATTATGTGTGGTGGTAATTTATTAGTGTACTGGAAGGTGCAGAAAATTAACAGCAAAGACATAAAATAAGTGCAGATTATAGGTAGTGGTTTGGAGGAAATAGGCAGTATGTCATGGGAGACATTAATGATGGTGGAGGGGCTTTTCAAAGTGGAGGAGTCTGAAGAGTCTCTCTGAAGAAGGTGCTTCTTTAGGGTGATGCTTAGAAGCCAGAAGACACCGTCTTGGTGACAACAGGGGGAAACACTTTCCAAGTAGAGGAACCAGTAAGCGCTAGTCTCCGAGGTGGAAAGAGGCTTGGCAGGTATGAGGAACACCAGAAGGCATGGGAGGTGGAAGCTGGGTGGGTGAGGGGAATAGGCATGTGACAACCCAAAGAGGCCAGCAGGGCCAGAGCACAGATTTCACAGGGCCTGTGGGCACAGACGGAGCTTGGTTTCTATTTCCAGTGCAGCCCACAGCCATACAAGGTGTTTTCTGCCTAAGTTGTATTGAAGCATATCACACATGCAGGAAAGCACACAGATACCAAGTGTGCCATACTATATTTTTTTTTCCAGTACCAGTGATTGAACTCAGGACCTTCACTTGCCAGGCAAGTGCTTATTCTACTAAGCTATCTCCCCAGCCCCCATACCACAAATTTTCACAACATGAGCATACCTAGGAGACTAAGCCAGGTCAGGAGCAGAGCCCCAGAATTCCTTCTTAGTCCATTTGCTGTTGGAGGCTGGTATCATAAAGCAAAGATGTTACCAGGGATGGTGGTGCATACCTATAATCCCAGCTCCTCAGGAAACAGACAGGAGGATTGCAAATTCAAGACCAGCCTGGGCAATTTAGCATGACTCTAGATCAAAATGAACATTTTTGGAAAAGGAATAGGGCTATAACTCAGTAGTAGAGTACTTGCCTAGTATTATGAGGCCCTAGAATCACTTTCCAGTACCCTCAAAATTTTATTTTATTTTATTTTTTTAAGGGAAGGATCTATAGGGTGTTCAGGGTCTCACTATTAGATCCAACATGTAATGATCTGCCTACAGCCTTCCAAGAGCTGAAATTATAGGCGGTGCCACCATGCCCAGTCTCAGTTGCCAGCGTACCCTAGGGGTCAGGCCAGCACAGCAGGCCAGGATATTGAACCTCCAGTCCCTTGCCTGCTTGCAGGTGCTTTAATCCACTGAGCTATTTGGCCGGCCCCAAAATTTTATTTTAAAAGACATATTAAGCTGACTTTTTAGAGGCCGAAAGATCAAGACTAGGGACCCTCATTGATTTGACCTTCAACTCTTGGCTGCCCTCATGACAGATGGCATCATACGGGGAGACAGAGCAATCACATGGCAAGAGACAAAGCCAGAGAGACCAAGGAAGGCCAAGTCTCGCTCTTTTATGAGCTCTGTGTTCTCTGTGTGTGTGTGTGTGTGTGTGTGTGTATGTGTGTGTGTGTGTGTGTGTGTGTGCACGCGCATGTGTATGCTCTGGGACTTGAACATAGGTACTCTGCAATTGAGCTACATCCTCAGTCCTCTTTTTTTGGTTGCTGGTAGAGGTAGACTTTAGACGGATTCTGGCCATGTAGTTCAGGCTGGCTTTGAACTCACTAGGTTGTCCAGGCTGGCCTCAAACTTGCAGCGATCCTTCTGTCCCAGCTTGCTGAGTGCTGGAATTACAATCTTGAGCCACCACTCCTGGATCTCAGCTTTTATTTTTATTTTTTTAATTTTGTTTTAAACATTAAATTGCCCACTCTGGGCTTGAACTTGAAATATTTCTGCCTCAGCTCCCAGCTCACTGAAGGATCTTAAACATGAAACTAACAAGATTTCAGTTCAAGATCACTAGAATACCTGTACCAGCAGCCTCTGCACGGTTTACACCAGAACTGGACTGGCCTCAACTTTACCTTGGGCTTTTCCAAAGGAATTCCTTATCACAGTCTTCCCTTTTATGCAAATAGTCTGTCTAGCTCCTCACTCACTCCGAAGGAAAGAACCTAATCCTTTTGCAGACCTCAATGTTGCCCTTGTAGAATTGGCTCAGTCACTCCAGAGGGGCAGGTGGCTATTAAGGTTAACATAAACGGTAAAAGGCAGTGAAAGCCCAGGACCCAATAGTGACCCTTCAACCCCAACCTCCCTCCCACCTTCCTCTCGTGTCTCCCCACCTCCTACCTCCCCCCTTCCCCATTATCTCCGCACCTTTTAGAGCAGAAAGAGAAGAAAATGTGAGCGCCCCCTATGGATGAGGGTGAACTGCAGCCCTTCCTCTGGCCAGGTTCCCTAGTGCGCTGCCTTTGCGGCCAAGGAATCCTTCTCCCCACGGCCAGCCCTCTCCCAGCCTTTGCTGGGACTGCAGTGCCCACGAGCTGCTTTCAGCTCCAAAGGTCCAGCATGCAGAAAATCCAGGAAGCGTTGCTGCCTTCCCACACTGACTCCACTTCCAGATCATCACCTCCACCACCACCAGAACCCTGGTTCTCCTGAAGACCTTATCAGATGCCCTCTCGACTGCTCTCCTGGTCACTGTCCCTGTAAGGCGTAGCGCCTTCCCCCGCACACTCAGCTCCTCCTAATGTGTGCCGGGCCTCCTCGCCAGACTGCAAGGAGGGACCTGTCCCCTGTTCCCGGAAGATGGAAGAACACCCACACCTGGCCCTGAGCCGAGCAGCGCCTGGCGAGGGCGTCATAAATATCTCCTGAATGATTCATTCATTCCTTTGGGAGAGAAAGCTCGACCCTTAAGAGGTTAAAAGGAAGAACTTTTAAGTCACACAGTCTGAGACTTAAGTTTAGCATCTGACCTTTGGCACTGTGACCTCGGAGGCCTCTTGGCTTGTTTCCTTTTGTAAAAATTGAAATGGTCACAACCCGAATAGGGTAGTTTGAGGATATTGTGTGCTGATGCTAGGAGCACTAATTTAGCCCACTTTAACAGCTTAATTATGGGAGGGGATTAATTCAGAGAAGGTAATATCCCCCATCCATCCAGCTGCTTGCGCATTTTTGTTCTTGGAGATGAACAGAATATGAACAGAATCATATTGGGCCCATTTTGCAGATAAAGAAACTGAGACCTAAAAGGAAACAATCCGGGGCTCAGCACGATGGGTTTGAAGACCAGGCCTGCGGGCTCTGCACCCAGTGTTTGGCAGGCCTTTAGGAGCCCCTGAGCACATCGCCATTTCACCCCATCTCGTCCTGGGGCCTGGGAATGAGGGGTGGATTTGGCCTCCGGCGCCCCTTGGGCCTCCCTCGCGCGTTTGCGGATCCGCCGCGCCCTTCTCGGTAGTGGAGAGCGCTCGGGATTGTCACTTTAAATTAAAGAGGGAGAGGGCGGGCAAGCGGGGGAGCGCGCGGCGGGCTCCTGGGAGCGTGCCCGGACTGCGGCGCAGCTCCTGTCCGCCGCCCCGGCCCGGCGGAGCCCCCGACCCGCACCGCTCTCTTCCGCCGAGGCGGGCACCCGGCGACACTGCAGGGGTGGCGTTGCCGGCGGCAGCCGGCTCGGCGCCTGTGCGTGAGCGCTGCGGGAGACGAGCCGGGAGCCGAGAGCCTGAGTGTGAGTCCGAGTCGGAGCGGCGGCCCCTCAGCGAGCCCGGGTGAGTACGCACCGGGCCGATCCCGGCGCACGGCGGGGATACGCACTCTGCGCGCGGACGGACGCACGCGTCCCCCTCGTAGGGCCCCGACCAGGGGCCAGCGCCCTCAGAGCGTCTGCTCCTCGGCCGCGCTTGCACACCAGCCAGGCACAGCGCACACTGGGCGCCCTTGTCCGGCCCAGCCACTCCGCGCACTGCGCATCGCCTCGCACCCGCCTGCCCACCCGCGTGTGCATGCACGCGGCTCACCCCACTGTTTACACGCCTCCCCTGAGCCTGCAGAGCGAGCACACCCCTCACTTTCACACTCAGCTCTCTGACTGTCCAGCACACTACCCCTGCCTGGGCTTCATAACCTCTCAGGGCTCTAGGGTCAGGCGCCCCACTCCTGTCCCCAAAAAGGAAAGGGAGCTTCCTCAGACCAAAATGCCTGGTCTGCAGGAACTGTTACACTCTGTCAGGCACGTAGCTCATCATCCTCAAGAGGACCTGGGCTGTGTGAAGAGCCAGAGAGAACCCTCCGCCTCCTGAAGGTCGCACATTTGGGCAGAACAGGGGGACCAGGAGCAAGGCCTGAGGGTGGAGGGACCCTGAGTCAACCATCCTGGCAAGCTGTGCGCTGCAGAGCAATTGTGTGCCCCCTCCTCAGTCAGCAAGTCCATCTCCACATAGAGCCTAGGAAAGCTGCACACTACAGCTTCTTCAAGTGAGCATGGGTGACAGGTTTGGAGAGTGACAGCAGTAGACTTCCAATTAGAAATGGGAAAACTAAGGCCCTGGAAGGGCAGGAGACCCACCCAAGTTAACAAAGAAGAGTCAGGATGAATATTCACACCCCCTGCCTCCCACTTGGAAATACAAAACCTTTTCATCGCACTCAGGATTATGGGAGCTCCCAGCCTGGGGTCTCAGCCTGGACTCTGTCCCTACAGCTCTCTGTGACTATGCCAAAGCCATTTCCTGGGCCAGGGTTTTCTTAGCAGGACAAGGTCCCAGAAAAGCAGCCCCTCATAGGCCTATAGAGAGGATGCACAGAGCTAACAAAGGCAAGTCCTTGGTACAATGCCTGGCACACAGTAGGTGCTCAGCGTCAGCTACCAACAAGCCCAGCTAGTCTGTTTTGTGGTTCCTGTGGCCTGTTTGGAGGATAGTGGCAGAGTGTGGTTATCTTGAAAGTGTTGGGGTAAGGGAGGCACTACGGGGTCATGAAACCTACAGGTCCTGAAAACAGTCTCATAGCCTGAAGATTGAGACTCCTCTGGGCCCCCTAGCCTTGGCCCCAGTCCTTCCCATTACCTGCTGACTTCAGGATGGGGGTAGCGGTGCCAACCCCCCTTGCTGGCCAGAGACATGCTGAGGAAACTCAGAAGAAAGAGGGCATAAAGTGGGGATGTTCTTTCTCTGACAAGGTACAGAATTCCTGGAAAGCTGTTTTTCTGAGAAGCCTAGCAGGGGGCCTCCACCTTGGTCATATTCCAGCAAAGCCAGGTGTGCCCCCCCACCTTGCTGCCGCCACCCCAAGCCTGATCAGGAGTCAGCATAGTGGCCTAGAGCCCAGGCTCAGATCCATCCCTCCCTGGCACAGAGCCCAGTGTTGCTGTTCATAAGCCAAGAGCCCCGAGGCTCCAGCTTTCTCATCTGTAGAATGGGATCCAATAATCCATGCAGTCTCCAGGTCTAAGGTGGGTGCTTACAGTGGACCAGGCATAGTACTAAGCACTTAGCACATGTTGTATAAAAACAGCAGTGGGAGGTTTTGCTAGATATGTACTATTAAGCTGGAATCTGGGGAGTTGTTGCCAATGTGTAAGCTCCATGCAATATAGACCAAGGGCTGAAGGTAAGTTGGGTAGGGTGGGGACTGAAGGAAGGGAAGGTACAGTCTTAGCTCAACTCCAGTGCCTGCGCTCTCTGTGCATTCCTGTGGGTCACTGGCTGCCCTGGCCTCTAATATGCCTTGTCAGCATCCTGTCTTAGCTGAAGCCACAGCCTGAAAGACCTCCAGGACACCAGCAGGAGCCCAGAGAGGTTGCCTGGACTGAGTGGAGCGAGAGGACTCAGGGAGAGTAGGAAAGCCACTCTAAAGGCATTTGCTGCAGAGCCAGACCTACTCATCTCAGCTCCTCACTCATCAGCTGGGTGACCTTGGGCCAACTCCCTGCCCTTCTCTGAGCCCCCCTTTTCTCCTTTGAGGGGGTACAGATAATAACATGTTTGCCCCAGAGGGGTCTGGACAGTGGCAACGGTAATGACACATGTGAAGTCCTTGACTTGGAGCTTTTGCTGCTACTGAAGAGAGGTGCTGGGTGCAGTGGCAGGTGCCACTGCTGCTGGCTTTGGGTAAGTCATTTAACCATTCTCAGCCTCTCCTAGTACATCCCAAACCTACCTCCAGCTCAGGAGCAGAGATGCTTGCAAGAACCAGTGGGTTATGAGAATGAATGAAGAATAGGAGCAACCAGGTGTGAGCCCAAGAACAAAAATGTCCCTCCTGCATTATCCTGGAGGAAAAGGCAGAGCCTGCTTTAGCCTCATTGTTTACTATTGTTGGGAGAAAGGGTGCAGACCCACGCTCTCTAGATTTTAACTTTTCAAAGGAAGCTGGAAATCTTTTTACCTTGGAGAAAGGCTGTTGGAGACAGATCTCACTATGTAACCCAGGCTATCCTTGAACTTGCAATCCTCCTGCCTCAGCCTCCCAAATCTGAGGATAGGTGTAAACCCATCATACCTGGCTTGGAAATCTGTGTGTGTGTGTGTGTGTGTGTGCGTGCGTGCGTGCGTGTGTGTGGGGGGGGGGGCAGATGTGCTGCAGTGCTGGAGATCAAAGCTAGAGCCTCACACATCCTAAACGAATGTTACACCACTGAACTACATCACCAGGCTTCTTATTAGCAAATAAAACACATCCACTGGCTGACAGAACAATCTACATGTTTGCACTGCTTCAAGGTCTCTCTGGATCATGGTCAGGCCAATAACCACAGCAGCTATTTGCTGAGCCATATCATACTTTCCTTCTCATTCCACCCTCCTTATACCCACCCAGGACAATCCTGAGCCCTTTTCACAGATGGTGCAACTGAAATTCATGGGCACTAAAAAAATTGACTGAGGCTACATGAGCCAGGAAAGGGGTAGATATGGGGTTCTAAGCTGGGACAGCTGACTGCGGACCCTGGGTGGAAGCTGACATCCTGTAGGAGCCTCCACATCTGCCAGCCTTGTCCCTCCACTCATTCAGATGTGTCCTAGCTCCTAACCCTTTACAGTGGATTACAGAGAAAAGCTCTGTGCCTAGCAGACATTCACACCTTCCCCAAGCACAGCTCTCAGAAGAGGGGTGCTATAATGGAAGTGTTTGGAGTTCTGGGGAATAGGGACTCCTTGAGAACCAGAAATGTGATACAGCCTGAGGTTCTGCCCTATGGCATGCATGCTGTACCGTGGTAAAGGTTTGTGTGGTATGGTTGTGCCTTGCCACATGTCTCTTTCTAGCATGCTGCTGACATTGGCTTTCTCAGCTTGGCCTCTCTTGCCTCGCCAGTTCGTGCTTGGTAAGCAGGAAAGAATGCTGATGGCATTACTGGATTTCTAGCAAGGCAGAGGCAAGCTGGAGTGTGTGTTCATGATGTGTTTCAGTGTGTCTGGACTCCACCCCATCAGAGGATAGGGCCACTTTGGGCTTACACCCAGTGACCCACTTGACCTGCAATTCTCACACAATGTTTCCAAAAACATATGTTCACCTGCAGTAGAACAAAGTGGTTAGGAACTTGGAGCCAGATGACCTGGGTTGAATCGTTATTAACCAGGTGGCCTGGGGCAAATTACTTTCACTTCTCACCACACTTTCATCTACAAACCAGACATATTAATAGTGCTAACCTCAAAAAATTGTTAGGAGGGTTAAATGATTTCATATATATATTCGCAAAGTCCTTAAAACCAAGCTTAGTGCATAAGAAGTGCCTGGATTCTTATCTCAAGGGCTATTATTATCTTAAGCCTAAGGCCTAAGGATGCACATCCATTCAACTAAGGATGAGTGAGGCATCCTGATTGCCTGCCTCCCGTCACTATAGCAACTTTCATCTCATCTCATCTTCAGAGGGGGAAACATCAGGAGAGCAGGAATCAGCAGCTGTCTGTGTACCCCTATCTGCCTTAGGGCTTAATGGCACCTAGGTATGTGCTGGATACTAAGCACCTCAATTTCTTGACTCCAAAGCCACAGATTGGAGAGAACCTCAGAATTCCTAAAAATGCCCAGTGTCTCAGCTTTGCCCTTCAGCTGATCCCAAACAGAGCCTGGAGAATACTTGGGAAATGTTGAGCCACAGCCTTCAAGCCTTTTACAGTGCACCTGAACAGTGTGTACATTTTTGTGAATTGGTTGCAACATGTAAAAACCAGGAAGCCCAGCTGAATGATGCATGCCCATAGTCCCCAGCTACTTGGGAAGCTAAGGCAGCAGGATCATTTGAGCCCAGGAGTTCAAGACCAGGGCAACATAGTGAGATCCTATCTAAAAGATAAATAAATGAAAATTTAAAAGAAATAAAAATAAAAATTAGAAAATCCCACATTTAAAAATACAAGTGCCAGGCCAGCGCTCGGCAGCATAAGTGTCTGCCTTACAAGCACAAGGTTCTGAGTTTGATCCCCGGCACTACATCCCTGCTGGCCCTGAAGCGCTGGGCACACTGTGTTGAAAATCCCAGTACTAGGGAGGATGACACAGGACAATCACTATAACTCTGAACTCTATAGCAAGACCCTGTATCAAAACAATAAAAATAGAAGTGCCTGGATATTACATGCCTGTAATCCCAGCACCGAATCCTCATTCCTGAAATCCCAGACTGAAGCAGGAGGATCCACACGTTTGAACCCTAGTCTAGGCAACTTATAAAGAACATGTCTAAAAATCAGAAATTGGGGGCAGGCCTGATAGCTCAGCAGACTAAAGCACCTGCTTCAGCAGAGCACAGCAGCTGGGCCTTGCCCCCCAGGGCATGCTGAGAAGGTGATTGAGACTGGGCGTGGTGGCCCACGCCTGTAATCCCAGCACTTTGGGAGGCTAAAAACAGGAGAATCACTACGTGTCCACTCTATGTAGGGACACTCTGTAGACCCTGTATCCCATGTCCTAAATGCATAAAAAAAAAAAAAAAAAAAAAAAGAATATAAAAACGAATAAAAATCAGAAATTGAAGGTCTAGTGATGTAGCTCACAGCAGATGCCCTGAGTTCAATCCCTACTACCACCAAAATAAAACAAACAACAACAACAACAACAAAAAACCCTAAATCCATGTAATAAATCTGGCTTTTCTTTAATGAGTCAGAAGATCACTATGTTGAGCTGGCATTTTCATTGGATTGAGAAAGCACCCTAGGGCTAACTAAGCACTCTACAGTTCATACACACTTTCCCTTACCTGCCTTGGCCTGTGGACCTTCAGAATATAGGCACCTTTGAGCTGCAAGAGAACCCAGAGTTTGGGGTGTGAGTATCCTGGCCTGCTGTGCCCCTGAACACAAACCTCATTTTGTATACCTCATCCTTGTCTCCCTTTTTCAGAATTCTCCCCACCTACCCACTTGGAACTCATCTTTGAGCCAGACTGACTTCTTAGCAACAGTACAGTAATAATAAAACAGTAAGCAGTCACGGGGGCTCAGGTAATGGCTTGTGTGAGCTCCCAGACCTTTCCAGAAGAACCTAGTCAGATCTCAGTGGCTTAACCTGGGAGTGGAGGGTGGTGTGGGAAGAAATCATCCCACTCAGGGAAAGGACTGAGAATAGAGTAGTAGGGAAATGTGGTCTTTCCTTTGTAATTTAAATGGAAGAACTGGTCGTGCAGCCTGTGAACATGCCAGGGAGCCTGCACTAATGGGCAGGAAGAGTCACTGCTCATCAGCCTGCTGATGTTAGGATGGAGATGAAGCAGGGATGCCAGATTTAGCAAAATATAGGACAAATACAGGACAACCACTAATGCTGGAGTTTCAAGTAAACAATGGGTACTTTTTTTTTTTTTTAACATAAATATGTTCCATGCAGCACAAGGCCCTAAATTCAATCTCCAGTACCCTCCCTCAAAAAAAATGTCCCATGCAGTATTTGGGACTTCAGTACTAAAAGTTAATCTGGGAGGTCATGGTGGCATCCATCTGTAGTCCCAGCTATTCAAGAGGCTAACACAGGAGGACTGTTCCAGCTCAGGAATTCAAAACTACCTTGGGCAGCATAATGAAACCACATCTTAAAATAATTAATTAATTAAACTAAAGCCAATCTGAACTTCTAGTGCCACTGGGTATCCTGGTTGGTTGGTCTGTTTTGCTCAGCTCTGGGCATGGAACACAGAGCCTTGCACGTGTCATGAAGTCATCCTGCTGTTGAGCCACCTCCTCAGCTCCAACATCCCATGCTTTAGCAGGCAACCCTGAAATGTGATATTAAAGTGCTTGGAAAGAGACTTGAATACCATTTTCTAAATGTCATTTTTTGAAAACACTCCACCTTCAGCCAAGTTCCCCTTGCAGCTCAGTGTGAGCTCCAAGGGACAAGCATGCAAGGCTTGTGCCATGGAGGCATGACATACAGGCAGGGTTGGCGACTCTTTGCAGCCCTCACCACTGACATTCTTTTCTCTTTGCATCCTAGCCATTGCAGAAGGTGCCATGGCAGTGGATGTGGCAGAATACCACCTGAGCGGTGAGTGCCCAGGCAGGCTCCTGCAGGACCACACCTGCGGGCCATTGGGGACCCTCATACCAGGCCCAGGGAGGGAGGTGTTGGTGGGACCTGAGCAAGAGCCTTATTTTACTGATCAGAAGTCAATAACTTACCCAAAGTCACACAGCTGAGGGGATACTATGCAGGGGACCTATGTGAGATTTCCTCACTTTTCTATCCCAGTGGTTCCTTCCTGAAGAAGCAACTCCCTTCATCTCCAGGGCATCCCCAAGAAGGTCAATGTTAGACACAGGGACAAGCAATTGAGGGATCACCCAGCCCAGGGTGGAGAATGTCCGGGATACACATTTCCCCTGTGCCTGTGTCTGGTGCCAACCTCCAGGATGAGATGGCCAAGGATCTCCAGACACAGTCCCCTAGCCCTGCCAACTGGCGGTCACCAGTGTCACCTAATGCTCCCCTCCAGGTTTACAGGCAGGAGAAGTGAGCCTCAGCAAGGAAGGGAACAGTAATACCCAGTGAAGACTCTCTCCCGTCTTCCTACTCCCAGGCTAACACAGCCCATCACACCAGCTGCTAACCTAACTCAGGCCTGCACAGGCAGAGCTGCACGAACTGCTGAGATCACCTTTCCCAACCCCTAGCCAACAATCCTTCCTTTTCATCTGCAACTCACACCTCTTTCCAATAACCTTCATGTGATAAAGCCATCCTAAGCCTCCACTTATTCATCTGTAAAATGGGATCAGGGCTATTAGAAAATTCCTGACCTGGCACAATGCCAACATAACTCTCCCTGGGCCTAGCATTCTCTCCACCTCTTCCTGGCTAAGCCCTCAGGTCTGGAGAGGAGATTACCAGTGAGTGCAGAGCAGGAGGAGACAGTTGGCAGCAATTCATGCCCCTGCCCCTCAGCTTCCACATCTGAAAAGTGGGAATAAAAATAGAACCTACCTGGCAGGACCATGTCAAGGACTCAGTGGGTCAATATATGTGAAGATCTTAAGCTGGGCATAGCAAATAATAATAAATGCTTCTAAGGGAAGCTGTTATTAATCTTCCCATCCCTTCCCTTTCTCCTTTTCATTTCTGGTCCTAGCTTAGACTTCACTTCCTTTGGGAATTCTTCCCATATTACCCCTAGTCTGATACTTCAGTCAGTACATGAATATTCATTATCATTTCCTGTCACCTTCCTGGACCTTTTGCTTTTCTGCCCCAGCCCTGCTACTCTGTTCTGCTAAGCAAAGCTTGGGCCTCAATCCCTTAGCACTTAAGTCCTCTGAGGCAGGGAAGCCTGGCTCTGCTCTGCCTACCTTTGGATGGGCCTTGGCCTCTAGGCATGCCCTGCTGCCACCCACCCAATGGGGCCCCTCTTGGGCAGTGTCCGTGTTGCTTTCCAGCCTACCAGGTGCTGTCCTATCCCTTCCCCCTCCACCAGACACCAAGACCATTGGAGAGCTTTGTCATGCCTGGGCCTAAGGCCCTCTGTGATCTCTTGCTTGTGGTTTTATTTAGCCCACAAGCCACATTCTGCCCACAGGAGCGGTCAGGATTCATCAGTTTGCTCACAGTCCCCTCAATCCTATTACCTAATCAGCCCACTTTCCTTAGTCTGCCCAGTCTTTGTCCATTTGCTGTGATTTTTACATCAAAATCATGTAGCTGTATCATGTTGGGGACTGATTTTTTTTTCCTCTTAATGACATTGGGTTGCTAGAAATATTTCTCCTCATTGCCACAGACCCATCCCAGTGACCTCAATTTTCATTCTTGAAGGCCAGTGACATTCTCTCCCATTGATAACACAGCACCATCAGCCCCCTCCAGCCCCCTTGGTAGGACCTTCAGGCTGTTTCCAGATTTCTTCTGTTATAAATACAGCCTTGATGACTCATATCACACATAAAATTGTTGAGAGTTTTCCCCTTAGAATATGTTAGTAGGAAGCCAGGCATGGTAGCACATACCTATAATCCCAGCACTTTGGGAGGCTGAGGCAGGGAGATGACAAGTTTGCACCCAACTTGGGCAATTTAGTAATCCAGTGAGACCCTCTCTCAAAAATAAAATAAAAAAATAGAAGAGCTGGGAGTGTAGCTCAATCCAAAGGCCTTGGGTTTAATTCTGAATATAAAGTAAAATAAAACAACCGATTCACCAGAGTGGGATCACTGTGGTGGTGGATGTTTTTGTCATCATCTGCATTCTCCAGATGAAGAGACTGAAGTCTAAAGAGGCAGGGTGATTTGCCTGCAACCCAAGGTCCCTGCATGCCCCACTGCACAATTCCTGCCTGTGTAGGCTCTGGGGCAATGGGGACAAGGAGCTCCTCCAGCCCCTGTCACCTTCACTACCCCCCCTTGGGGGGGTGCTTTTTTGCTTCCTCTATTCTGTCTGCCTCTAACTCCCAGGCCCTGCTGCCTTGCCTGGTGACATATTTTGCTTCTTACATCTCACATGTTTCTCCTCCTAGAAGCCTTCCTGGGCTACTCCCAGGAAAGTTCCTAGCAGCTTACTTTGTATATTTATTTGTGCCTGTCCCCAGGTCCTTAGCAAATGAGCTACTGAAAGAGACAGGGGCTAGGTCTAGGGCTGACTTGCCTAGTACTGGCTCCCTCTGCCCATAGGGTGCTGGCATACAGTAGGTACTCAGTGGATGTTCAGAAGTAGATCTCCACCCCCAAGGTGCCCCTCCCCTTTTCTCCACCTTGCTGCTAGGAAGACATACCAGGTCAGTTCTAGGTGGGACACTAGTTATCCCCTGCTTGCTTTGGAGCCCGGCTGCCAGCCTTTCTGGGCCTCAGTTTCCCCATATAAGTGTATGAGTATAGAGGCCATGCTAGGAACTGTATTTGTCACTCATGTGACTTTCTGCCAAACGAATCTCAGCATAACATGGCTCCTTTTGGAAAGCAGGGTCAAGTTTCCTACAGAGAGAGGCTAGCCATGCCATGTAAGCAAACACAGCAGAGAAGAGAAATTTCTGTTTTTGGGGGGATAAGGAGGTGCAGACAGGGAAAGCTGTGAACTTAGCAGTGGAGAAAAGCATCTAAGTGTCTGAATTTGTCCGCAAGTCCTGCACAGCCTGTGGACACCTCTTTAGTTGGCTTGATTCCTTGGTTTGTTGGTCTTGGGTAAGAGACTTACTGAGAGGTAAGACAGACATACATATAATTCATCCACCATAAAGTGCACAATTCAGGAGTTTTTCATATACTGTACAACCAGCCACACAATTCATTTTTATTTTTTATCATCCAAAAGAACCCAACTTCCCCATTTGTGACATCTAGGCATTACATTGACAATGTCCTTTGGGATCTTCATATTTGTTCCAGGATTCCCAGATACCAAAATCCATGGATGCTTAAGTCTCTTGTATAAAATGTTATAGCATTTGCAAGTAACCTGTACATCCTGCCATATACTTCACATCACATCTAGTTGACTTATCACACTGAATACAATGTAAATGCTACATAAGTACTTGTTATGCTGGCCTGCTTAAAGGGTAATGCTAAGTAAATAAGAAAACAATTCTGCACATGTTCTGTACAGATACAGCCATCCTAGGCCTGATGACATAGAACCCCTCCGGGTTGGGTGAATCTACAGATGCTGACACCGCAGACACAGGAAGGGCTGACTGTAAATGGAATTAAATAATGTGTGGTCTTTGTGTCTGGCTTCTTTCAGTCAGCATGATGTTTCCAAGATTCATCCATATTATAATGTGTTAGCATCAGTACTTTCTCTTTATTACTGGGTAATATTCCATTGTAGGGACACATGCTTTTCTACTCATCAGTTGATAGACATTGGGTTTTCCTGAAAGCTTAAGGGAAAAAAAAGTCATTTCTTATTCTACCCCAAATCTCCTTCCTTTTCCAAAGCTTCTTTGATTATTTGGAAGCAACAGTCCTCTGGAGGCTGTAAGGTTAGAGGACAAGGTAACTGAGAGCAACCCTATTTGATTAAAACCTAAGGAATATCTAACCATAGTCCACAGCTCTTCCTCTGCTTTACCCTAGCACTGAGACCCAATATGTAGCACTGGCCTTTGCACATAGTAGGTACTCAATAAAAAAGCCATTCTGCACTAAGTCTGTGCTGAAACATCTGTTTCCTGGGTGGAGGGGTCTGTAACCACTGCATCCCACTAATGAGAGGCTATTCTTGCCTTGCAGTTATCAAGAGCCCCCCTGGTTGGGAGGTGGGTGTCTATGCTGCAGGGGCCTTGGCACTGCTGGGAATCGCAGCTGTGAGCCTATGGAAGCTCTGGACGTCAGGAAGCTTCCCCAGCCCCTCTCCGTTCCCCAATTATGACTACAGGTACCTTCAGCAGAAGTACGGGGAGTCCTACACGGAGGCCAGGCCCAAGGTGAGGCTCCTATCCTTCAGGTGCATGTGCAGGAGTGCCCATCCCACACCTCCCCCACTCTGGTTCTGTGCTGGTTAATACTCTCCTGTGAATGGCCTCCTTGTGCCCCTGGGGATCTCCTATTCCTAGCCTAGGGCCAGGGAGTCAATAGATACTTGCTGAATAAATTCTCAGTTTTAAAAACTATCTTGCAAGGGCTGGTCAGATAGCTCAGCAGATTAAAGTGCCTGCTTACACAGATGCAGGGGCCATGGTGTGATCCCTGATGTGCTTTGTCAGCCCCACTCTGGGGTGTTCTGAGATGGCAACTGAGATTGAGTGTGGTGACGTACGCCTGTGATTCCAGCGCTTGGGAGGCTGAAAACAGGAGGATCACTAGGAGTCCAATCTGTGCAGTGAGACCCTATAGATCCTGTACTAAATACATTAAAAAAAAAAAAAAAAACTGTCCTGCAGGCAAACAAAGAACATAAGAGGGAAACAATCTTCCCAAATACTGCCATCACCTAACAATTAATTAATTAATTAATTGTTAATTAGTTAATTAATTTCTATATTACTAGGAACTTTACCCAGAGGCACATTATCACTGAGCTATGTCCCCAGCCCCACACTCCCTTTTTCTTTTGAGGCAGTGTCTCATTAAGTTGCCCAGGCTAGACTTGAACTTAAGATCTCCTGCTTCAATATCCTATGTATTGGAATCACAGACGTGAGCTACCAAACTCAGCTTTAAACTCACTTTTTGATATATTTCTTTTCAGGGTTTGTTTGTTTGTTTGGTTGGTTGGTTGGTTGGTTGGTTGTGATAGGGTCTGGCTATGCAGTTCAGGTTGTCCTTGAGTTCACTTTTGTAACCCAGGCTGGTCTCAAACTCACAAGGATCCTCCTGCCTCAGCCTCCCAAGTTCTGGAATTACAGGGGTGTGCCACTATACCCAGCCTCTTTTCAGTATTTTTAATCTCCCCTTTTCCTTTGTTTTATATGTATACTTTTTATACAATGGGTACCACATCTCCACGGGATTTTATAACCTACTTTTTTTACTTCACTCACAACTGAAGATATTTCCTCTGTGGTCAGCAACACCATTTTAATGGCTGTATGAGATTCCTTTTTGTGCATGTACCCTGATTTACTAAATTTGAATGGTGTGATGAATGATTCGCATTTAAAACTTTGCCTTCATTTGAGATAATGTACTTTGGGTAGGTGCCCAGATGTAGAATTACTATATTGGGGGTATAACATTTTAGGGGCATTAATATGAATTGTAGAATGTCTCCTCATTTGCAAGGAATGTTTTAAATGTATAGAATTCCAGAGAGTGCAGCATGCATGCGGCACAAAGGCATTAGTCCCTCAAGCTCACTCACTTGGAGGGACATAGATAGGAACAACTTTCCAAACAGCATTTTGACAACATATGCAAAAGCTTTCCAAAAGACTGTCATCTGAGCCAAGAATTTTAAGAAATCTATTTGATGCTGTATTATTTATATTTGTGGAAAAAATTAGAAACAGCACAACTGTCCAACCATAGAGAAATAGTAAAATAAAATATTGTTAACTTGCTCAGTGGAAAATTGAGGGTCATTAAAAATAATGCTAAGGAAGATATGGCTTTTGCTTTCTTAAATCCCAAGGTTAAGTTAGAAAAAAAGTTCAAATATTTGGATAATTCCCAATACGAAAGCTTTTTTTTTTTTTTTTTTTTCTGAGACAGGTTTTCACTATGCAGTTCAGGCCGGCCTTGAATTCTCTTTGTAGCCCAGACTGGCCTTGAACTCGAAGCAGTCCTCCTGCCTAAACCTCCCAAGTGCTAGGATTACAGGTGTGTGCCATCTTGCCAAGCACACATCTTGCTTGTGTTGTTAACATTTTTGTAATTTTCTTCTGAGGTTATTCAGCCATCTACTGAATGGCTATGCCCTAATAGTGTAACCCATTACCCCTCTGCTAGACACTTCGATTGCTAATTTATTTTCCTTTTCATCATCACTGCAGTGAGAAACAATCTCACATGCCTATAATCGCAGCACTGGGGAGACAGGCAGGTAGATTGCTGAAAGTTCAAGGTCAGCCTAGGCTACACAGTGAGTTCAAGGCCAGCCTGAACTACACAGAGACACCTTGTTTCAAAAAAAAAAAAATTATGAACATCACTGCAGTTGACATCTTTATGGATGGAATTCTATTCCAATACATAAATATGTTTTTCAAAAAAAACTATAATTACATTCTGGTTAAGAGAGGATATGAAAAAAAGAGAATGAATAACATAGTTGTTAGTGACACAAAATAACATTAAATAAGGATCTTGCTAGCAAAGAGGTGCACTAGTGTTTTAAAAGGGGATCTTGGAAGTGCCTTGAATGAGCCGAAGCTTATGGTATCTCTTTACTGGCTCCTAAAGATAGCAATGCACACCTGTAGTCCCACAATTTCTGGAGGCTTAGGCAGGAGGACCACAAGTTCACAGCCTGGGAAACTTTGTAAAACTATGTCTTAAAACCAAAATAAAATTTTAAAAAGGACCAGAGACATAGCTTAGTGCATAGGCCCTGGTTTCAGACCCCAGTACCTCAAAAATAAAACACAGTGCCTACAGGCCTTCTGATGTTTCCATATCCCTTTTGCTCACTCCCAGAGAGCTCCTGCCTGGAATGCCCCACGGGCCAGCACTCGGGGGCCACCCAGCCGCAAAGGTAGCCTCAGCATTGAGGACACCTTTGAGAGCATCAGTGAGCTGGGGCCGCTGGAGCTGATGGGCCGGGAGCTGGACCTGGCCCCCTACGGGCCCCTCCGCAAGTCCCAGTCTGCAGACTCCCTGAATTCCATCTCCTCTGTGAGCAACACCTTTGGGCAGGATTTCACACTGGGCCAGGTGGAGGTGAGCATGGAGTATGACGCCGCCTCCCACACCCTGCACGTGGCCGTGCTGCAGGGCAAGGACCTCATGGAGCGTGAGGAGGCCAGCTTCGAGTCCTGCTTCATGCGTGTCAGCCTGCTGCCTGACGAACAGATCGTGGGCATTTCCCGGGTAAGTGCTCCTGTGGTAAGCGGAGGGCTGCCCTTTAGGGCCAGGCATGGTCCCCCAGGGGTGCTAGAGAATAGCCCTGGCTGCAGTTCCAGAGCAGAAAGTGTCCAATCTTCAGCCCTCCTATCTTAAGAGTACCATGTGGCTGCCATAGCCGTTCATCTCCACATCTGTCTCTGTGTTTACATGGAGTCCAGGAAAAGGACAACCTGCTCAACTGGAGCAAGTTTAATGACAGGGCTGTCGAACACAGTATGGCTGATGAGAAGGGTAGTACTCTGGTACTATTAGCGCAAGATCTGAAGGAACAGGGGGAAAGTGAGGCTCTGGACTCGAAAGGACAGGACCCTCTTGATGGGATTGTACCCTTTACTCAAGGGATTGGGTCAGTCCCCAGCCATACAGCAGAGAAGGGTATCAGTTTCCTCTTATGACCTGGTACACAACCCCACTGGAAGGCAGAGGGCAAAGAGGCAGGCAGATATAGGAAGTCTGTATAGATCAACCCCTTGGGCCCACAGCAGAGTAAAGAAGGCAACAGCAGAGGTGTGGTATGGTGGCACACACCTGCAATCCCAGCACTTTGGGAAGCTGAGGTGGGACACTGAGGCAAGTTCCACCCCAGCCTGAGCAAGTTAATGACTTAGCAAGAACCTATCTCAATAAAAAAGGTTGAGGATGTAGTATGAAGGTCTGGGTTCAGTCCCCCATGCTACAAGAAGAAAACAGAGAGGGAAAAGAAGAGGGAGGAGAAGGAAAGGGGCCATAATCCTTGGTCCTTGACAGAGGAAGCTAGCTCACCATGGGCCATACCTTCCCACCCAGAAGCAAGCAGCTCCAGGCTAGCAGGGTTCCAGATGCCATAGCTGGGAGCCCTCACATGGGCAAAGTGGCCAGCCAGTGCCTCGGGCCAGAGAGGGAGAAGCCAGAGGACCTGAAGCACCAAGTGTCTTCTAACTCTTCCAGAGATGTGTGCCCACCTGTGCCCTTACGTTTACCATGCTTAACACTAGCTGGCCAGCCCTGTCATTTCTCTCCACTCACTCTACCCTTGTTGCTCTAGAAGATCTAGAACTTGGTGCCATCAGAGGGCACAAGGATTATGGGTGGCTGTACTTCCAGAAGCAATACAGGGGGAGGTGAGGAGTTGCATTGGAGCCAGACTTCTGGGTCCAAATCCGGGTTCCACCACTTCTAGCTGTGTGACCTAGCATAAAATACTTAAGCACTCAGTAATCTGTCAAATGCAAATGTGCATCATCGTTATTGAAGAAGGGATAGGTTATTCAGGTCAAGTCCTCAGCCTGCTCCCCAGTAAGTGTTCTGTGTGGCCTTTGGGATATTGAAAAGCTACTGTCAAGGCAGATCCATGCTTCCATGGCTTGGGCCAATCCAAGGACTCTGGGTATTCACAACATGTCCCTTAAGGAAGGACATTGGCAGAGAACAGGCACCACTACCTGATGTACACACAGCTGAGCACCTGCCCCTCAGAGCCCATTGCATTCATGATCTCATATTAGTCTCCTGAGGTCAACAGGATGGACTGTTGAGGAAGCTTATCCATGAGAAACTGAAGTTTAGAAAATGTTTTGCTCAAGACAGCCCCTGCAAGTGAGTGGGAGACCAGGGACTCCTCTACCCGTGGGCCCATAAAGCACAATGCTCAGACAATAGGTGGCTGGGAACCTGAGCCACTGTGGGCAGGAAACAGCTAGGACACTACTTTGGCCAGGATAGAGATAGGACCAGAGCCTGAATGCCAAGGTCAGGAGGCCAGGAGGTAGGCTTTTGTCCATGGGGCCAAAGAAGAGTCTCAATCAGGGAACTATGTGAGCACTGAGGCATCCAAGGGCCCCTGTAGAAGGAACCGTACCAGACAGAGGCAGGCAGTGACAGAAGAGCATGGCCAGGGTGGCTAGGTGAGGTAGAGGATTTGTCCCCAGGAAGGCAGGCTTCACAGCAGCACAACCCAGCCAATCCCACCCAAGTGGGCAGCTGCTGCATGCAGGGCAGCCCCCCTGCTTCAGAAAAGAAGCCAAGGATGAGAACTCCTCTCTTTAAATATCACGGGTGGTGACTAAGGCAGCCCCACACACAATGGGGGGGAGCAGTGCCCGCAAGTGTGCCTCACCAAAGGAACCTGCCCACAGCTTCCTGGGAGGAGGCCAGCAGCACCCACTAAGCAGAACTGAGCTTGGAAACGGGCCCCGCCCCACCTGGTCACTCCATCCACCTGTTTGCCCCTCCATCCACCTATCCATCCTGGAACACCAAGGACTGGCAACTCCCCAGACCATTGTCCCACCACACTGTATACCTGACCCAGGCAAGACTGCAGTAGATGCAAGAGAGACAGAGATCTGCTCCACCAGAGTATTGCAAGGGCTCTGTGGTACCACAGGCACCTGGTGGATTCACTGGGCTTAGATAGCAGAAGCACTGAAAGCCACACCACTGTATTGCCACCAATGAGGACAGAACATGGAATTTTTAAGCCTTTAATACTGAGCCACTAAAAGAAGGCTTGGCAATGAGACTATGGGACAAGATAGCCAGGAGTCTGTCTTAGGTCTCTGAACTCCATGTCCAGCGTACTTCCCTACTATGGCCTCCAGGCCCCTGGTTGCTACCTCCTCCTCAGCTTTGGTGTACCTGCCATTGCCTTTTCTGCTGCAGATTCAAAGGAATGCCTACTCCATCTTCTTCGATGAGAAGTTCTCCATCCCACTGGACCCCACAGCCCTGGAGGAGAAGAGCCTGCGGTTCTCCGTGTTTGGCATTGATGAGGATGAACGAAATGTTAGCACAGGGGTGGTAGAACTAAAGTTGTCTGTGCTTGACCTCCCGCTGCAGCCCTTCAGTGGCTGGCTCTATTTACAGGACCAGAACAAAGTAAGTCTGACCTGCTTGGCCTGTGTGGCTGCCTCCAGACAGAGCACACACACATACACTTCCAGCTATGGGTTCCACAGTCCTTTCTGTCACAGCCTGACAGCATTAGTAGAACAGAGAAGACTTGAGCCACATTTGAGAAAACTATTTACTGTTTACTGTGTGCAATGGCAATAAGAACAAAACAAAAATCCGGATCACTGTATAGGGGCTTTTTCACCACCAAACTTGATGAGGCTACTCTTATGAGCTCTGTTAGGGACACACAGCTCTAGTTCCAAAGCACACAAGCTTCAGCTTGTCTTTGTAAGTGTAAGGATGCCAGGGGTACATGAATTGTCATTTAAGTAGATGATGTAACTCCATTCTACTTGGATCCTTATGCACTACCATCATAGATAGGTTTCCCCAGCCTGGAAGGAGAGAACAAAACTGCATTTGATTGATGCATTTGACAGGCAACCTCTGGACCTTCTTCCAAGGCATGGGCCACACCTGGCATGAAGGAGGGGTGGTATATACTTTGTGGTATGGCAGGGGCATGAGACCCTTTTCTCCACCCCTCCAGTCCAGTGCCTCAGGTCCCAGGTGCAAAAGCCTCTGAGCCACACCTGTCCCCCATCCCTACCCCAGGCTGCTGATGCGGTGGGGGAGATCCTGCTGTCCCTTAGCTACCTGCCCACAGCCGAGCGTCTCACAGTGGTTGTGGTGAAGGCCAAGAATCTCATCTGGACCAATGACAAGACCACAGCAGGTAAGGCCTTGTTGGATGCTTGACTCCACCATGTGGTCAGGCAATGTGTCGTGGGCACCTGGCCACTTCAGCATGTGTGTGGCACAGAGCCAGGGCCCCCATGGCTTTAGTTTAGTTCAGGATCCAGGCATGGGTTATGGGAAGATTAATCCAGCTGGAGAAACATGGAAACCCTGGGGGGCCAGGGGCCCATGAGGGCAGAGAGCCTTCAGTCTCCGCCAAGGCCAGGACTTGAGAAGGCAGCTGCAATGGATAACCATAGACAGAGGCCTGGGGGACCCCAACCACTGGGAGTTACAGCCTGAGGTGGGGGTAGCCCAGGTCCAGGCATGTGTAGCAAGAACACCCAGCGGGCAATAGCTGATGGCCAGACGGGGACTTGGTATTTCAGAGCTGTACACCATTAGGCCCTACTGAGGTGGTACTGGCTGACTCATGGCTGACGTCTGTGCTCAGCCATTTATAGAACAGGAAGTGATGGGTCTGCCAAGCTCTGTGGAGCATCGTGTGAAGGGAATGTGTGGGCTGTGAGGCAGGCTGCCAGTCCAGAGTCCAGCCCTTGCCTGACTTGCCACACCATACAAGCTTCAGTTTTTTCATCTGTAAAATGGGATTTAAAATATAGATCTGGGGACTATAGTGCTCACCTGTGGTCTCACCTACTCAAAAGGCTGAAGCAGGAGGGTTCTTTGAGTCCAGGAATTTAGGACCAGCCTAGGGGGCCTAGAAAGATCCCATCTCTTTCAACAAACAAATAACATCATGAAGGCCCAGTGGCAAAGCCACTGGTGATAGTAGCAATAATGAATGAAGGGTTGGAGAGTTGGAGCCATGGGGCTGAGCCTGAGTAGCCAGGGGTATGCCAACCATCCTGGCTTTCACCCCATCCTGTCCATCCACAGATCCTTTTGTCAAGGTGTACCTACTGCAGGATGGGAGGAAAATGAGCAAAAAGAAGACAGCAGTGAAAAGAGATGACCCCAACCCAGTGTTCAACGAAGCCATGATCTTCTCAGTACCAGCCATTGTGCTCCAGGTGAGGGGAAATGGGTTGCCCTGGGCTCTGGGCCACAGCACCTCTGGCTTCACTCCTTGAGCTCCTGCTATCCATCACCTTTCTAGTTAAGAGGCATTTAACAAATGCCTGCTGGGTGCCAGCCTTGGAGTAGATGTTACGGACATTAACACTTCTTTCTTGGTGCTTATAAAGGACAGGCAGAAAAATCCCCAGACAATGTTAATCTGCTCAGAACATCCCAGACCTTAGCAAGTGGGGGCTTTCTGCCTGAGTGAGTGGAAGGATCCACAGAGCCTGGACATGAGCCAGGGGTAACTCCAGGGCCCAGAACTCCAGCCCTCAATCTCCTGAGCTCCTACTGTAGCAACCTATCCAGTTGTCCACACCCCACAGCTTCCAGTGGACTCTGCTCCAGAGAGATACCTCCCAGAAGAAACATGACAGACCAAGGTGGGAGAATGAAGACACACCTTTGGCCATACAAGTGGCCTTAGAAAATAGCCATCTTGCCACCTTCTCCTCACTGTCTCCTTCTAATCTTCGGCACTCTAGACAGTGAGGAGATTCTTTCTATCTTAGGTCAAAACATGCCTCCATAGCCCTGGAACTGTACAGAGTTTACCTAATCTCCCTTCCCTGGGATACACACACACACACACACACACACACACACACACACACGAGAGCCCAGAACTCTGCCTCACACTGGGTGTCCCTAATCTCAGCCTCTCCACCAATCCTGGGCATTGTAGCCTTGTCCTGACATCCTTGTGGGACAGGCTGCCCATCTGACCCTTGCCCTCCCCTGGACAGTCACAACCAGTACTCCAACTGAGATAAGAACTAGTGACAACCAAAGCATGGTGCTCTGACTGTGGGCAGACACACTCCACACTTAACTCACTTCACTCTTGAAACAGCCTTTTGAGGTAAGGACTACTGTCATAGTTTATGATGGTGACACAGGTAGCAAGAGTCCAAGTTGTTGCCCAAGGCCACATAGGAAGGAGTGCTTAGGCTGCCACTTGACCCCTGCTGGTCTAGTGCTACCACTGTGTGGAAGTTAGGCAGATCTAGGCCAAATTTTAATCTGCCATGTATTGCCAGGTGACTTTGGACAAGTTTTCTCATGTCCCAGATCAGGGAGTAGGTTCAGTGAGCTTTGCCTGGCACCCCAAAGGCCTGTCATTTATAGACTGGGACCTAGGAACCAAGGACTCCTGGCAGCTCTTGGCCCTCAGTACCCATGTTCATTTTCTCTTCCCCAGGACCTGTCTCTCCGTGTGACAGTAGCTGAGAGCAGCAGTGATGGCCGTGGGGACAACGTGGGCCATGTCATCATTGGGCCATCAGCAAGTGGCATGGGTACCACACACTGGAATCAGATGCTGGCCACACTGCGCAGGCCTGTGTCTATGTGGCATCCTGTCCGGCGAAACTAGCAGCCAGAGCAGGCCAGGTGGGCAGCAAAGCCCGTAGGGCCTGGCACACACTCTCAGCTTTGTCCGAAGCCCTCTTCATAGCCCAGTTGGAGCTGTGACCACTGGGGTCCTTGGATGGAGTCCCCATCAGTCACCTTGGACCCTCTGTCCAGACTGCAGTGGAAGAGCACTTCCTAGTCTACAGCTAGGAAGCCAGGCTTTTCTCCCAGTGAGGACTAGTTCTGGCTCTAGCTGGGCCAGGACCCACAGAGGGCAGCGGATACTGGCCAGTTGCATACCTTCTGCAAGTCCTCACATGGTTTGCCCCTTGACCTGCAGGGAGAGCAAGCTCCCCTACTATGCTCCTTTTGGAAGGCAGCTGCCAGACTGGACCATGCACCAGAACTGGCGATTTTTGGGGGTCAGCACTGTGCTAGGAGCTGGCAGGGGTCTCACGAACAAAACAAAGCCTCCTGCTTACTTCAAAGTCAGGATCCCACTGCCCAGGAGATCTGCTCAGTGCCAAAGGACAGTCCAGCCATGCGGACCCAGGGTGGGCTCAGGGCAGGGCCCCATGGACAGGAAGGATCTGTGCTCTACAGGGTGGGGGGAAGAACTGGGTTTTATGAAGGGGCACAGCTCAAGGAGCAGCTAAAATGTGAACTTTTGAATTTTCCTGACACAAGAAGTCTTCAGCTCACTGCAGAGGGGACAAGAGCATTTCCCTGGACTGGAGAAGAGATCAAAGTCTAGCAGAAGGCTACAGGCCACACTGGGGCTCCAGGGCTACTATCTATGAAATATTTGTCTGGAACATCAACCATCATAAAAACCAGAAGCACAGAGGCTGAGAGCAAGATCTTTGCTCAGGGTCTGTGCATACCAGCTGGCCAGGCTCTGCTGGGAAGAGATGCTTCAGACAGGCCTGGATGCAACCCTCCAGGACACTGAGCATCTTGGGTCAAGTTCCCTAAAACTGTGGCTTCAGCAAATGTTCAGTCTCAGCCTGAAGGCAATGGGAAGCTCAGGAGGGGAGAATGGTACCCCAGGGTTCTGCTAAGAAGCAAAGGGGCTGGGCTGGTACATCCATCTTTGGCTTCTGCCCCTGCTCCAAGTGGAGTGAGGGTGTTATATTCCTGTACATGTCACCAGATGAGGAGCAGCTATCATCTACCAAAGACAGACCCAGAAAAGCAGCAGTTTCCTGCTCTTTTCTGAAGGTGGGTGGGCATCTTTAGGGATAAAGGAATGGAGCAGGCAGGGATGGGATATACAGCAGCAGTGTCTGTTCTACTGGTCCGCTCACAGATAAGAGGGGGCTCTCAGAATGGCGGTCCTGTTTTTTAGCTCTAGTGAGCTATGGAAATCCAACCAGCTGTCAACAATGACATGGCAAGACATGGCTTGAACAGGTATCCAAAGGGTTGTAGGACTGGAGCAGGACCCTGTGACACAACCAGAAGGTTAGCATCAGGCCATGCATAGCTGGTGAGCCCTTGAAGATAGGGGACCCCACGTCCACAGCCTCACAGGACAGGCTGTGTCCTCCTACCTTCTCTTCCCTCACTCGCTCCCCCTAACTGCATGAAATGGTGACTGCAGAGCTAAGGTGGTCATGGTGGGGACTGAGAATACTGCCTGGAATGATTCTAGAACCAAATAAAGCAGGGGCAGGAAGAGGGCTTCTAGGGAGCCCTGTTCAGTCCCAATCATCTTCATGTGTTCTCCAGAAGCACAATCTTGGGACCCATGCAGGTGATTGCATGCCCTTCTTCCCTGCTCTGAGTACCCAGAGAGGCATGCAGCTTCTGTCTGGCTGGAGAGCAGCACAATGACATGAGGCTCCCTGGGATGTTCTGAGGGGACTCTGAGCCATCCCTGACCCAGGAGGATAATGATGAAATTATAGAAATCTGTAGCTGGTAACTCTCAGCAGAGCCCTCAGGACAAAAATGGACATGTCAAGTGGGTAAGGTGGGAAAAGATTCCTGGAAGAGACAATAACACACACAAAAGATTAGGGGTGACCAAAATGCGGGCTAATTTATCCACCTTGCTAGAGCAGGGGGAAGGGAGAATGGAGTCGAGGGACAAGTTCCATAGAGAGAGGGGCCTTGCTTGTGGAGTGAGCGCTGGTGCCCAGCCCATGACCCTGCTTTAGAGCAGATAGGTGCTGCTGTCACATCCCTTCCCACAAATGTAGAAACAAGCTCAAGAGAAGTTAGGTGACTAGCCCAGGATCACACAACCACAAGGTTCCAGAGTGGTGATTCACGTTCAGGCTACCTATAAAGGCTGTGCTCTTGGCCACTGGACCATAAGACAACTTCTCAAAGGTAGGGCTGAGGGGCAGCAGAGAAGTACTTTGGGATTCCAGCAGGTTCTGGCTTGTCCTTCCCTCCCCTCCCCTGGAAGATCAGACAAGGGCAAGGATGGAGAGAGTTCCCAGGAGGCCTTCCCTACCATGGCTGACTATGAAGGGCTTTAGGAACCCCCCCAAAAAAACATGCCTGGGGGGAAAGAGGGAACTGATTAGGTAGCTGTCATGAAGAGCACAAGCAAGGCCAAGACCAGAGGCTTCCTGGAGCAGGCAGGGACATTGGCAATAGCCTCACAGAGCCTAAGCAGAGGTCTCTCAGGTCTCTGGGAGACACACCAGATGGAAGCTTGAGGGACCAGGAGAGGGACTGTGAGAGCTTCCAGCATCCCAAGTGAAACAGTAGTTTCTAACCTGCTGAGAACTGGGAGCCACAGAGGGGTTCTGGTTGGGAGCAGGTCCTGGGAGGATGATGGTCACTCTAAGGAACTTTAGAGAGAACACAGAGGACCATCAGCAAGCATTGCTCCTGGTCTGCAAGGGGTAGCAGGTGACCTCTGAGCTATCTTTATGTTGGGGGCCACTCAGCAAGACTCCCACAGAGGTACCTTTGGGAAAGGAGCAGCACTACCAAAGTCAGGAGAAGCTCCCCATCTCCCTCCTAACTTTTTCCAGCATGTCCATCCTCTTCTGGCCTACAACCCTCTTCTCCTTTTCTTTCTGCTACTCCCCCATTCTAGGGCCTCACCCAGAAAGATGGATGTATAAGTCACTGACCCACCCAGTGACGCTGCCTGGGCCAGGTCAGTGGGGGTGGGGGAAACAAGACGTGCTACTCTAGCACTATAGCCATGCTTCTATCCCTACCTGGTACCCTTATCTATGCCTGTAGACACCCAAGAGACAGATTAGTTAAAAGGCTAAGAAAACACTGGGACCAGGCCACAAGGCTCCCTCTCTCTCTCTGCCCATCTCTGCTGATAGTGGTGCACAACAGGTAGAGGTCCTGGGAGAAAAGGGGCCTGTGCGTCCTGCCTGACACAGACCTGGGTCTGCTTGCTGCTTACAATGCTGGGTAATAAGTTCCTTCCTCTCTCAGGGCCTCAGTTTTCCCATCTGAAGAATGAGGGTATTGGACCCGATGGCCAACACAGGCCCCCATATCTTTGACTTTAGGGGGAGGTTTGCTCTAGAACTTCCTGCGTTCAAGGCCCAGTTCCTTCACTCACCAGCCATGGGATCTTGGACAAATTATGTGTGTTTGGGCCTCTGTTTCTTCATTTGGCAAAGGAATCTGATACATACCTTGTGAGATGAAATGAATGACAGGCCACTTGCATAAAGGAGGTCAAGGCTTGGTGAACTACACTCCAAGGCCCATGCATCCTACCATGTCGTCGGGGGCAGGAACAGATCTCTGAGGTTCTGCCTCTTTGGCATCCACTTTCCCCCTCATTCGCCCTCCCATAGCCCTAACCATAACCCTAACCCCATATCCCAAGCTAGGAATGTGAGACAGAACAGATAGTCTGGGTGACAACAGTGCAGAGAGCAACAGAGGCCACATGGGGGCAGCAGAGAATAAATGGGACAATCTGGAACTCCTGGCCTCAAGGGGTGTGGGGTAGTAGGGTCTTTGGAGTAGGTGGAGCCTGCAGAATAGGCCCTTGTCTATAGAACCACCCCCATTTTTATCATGGTTTATCCTCGCAAGAATTTGTTCCTTTGCTCATTTCTTGAACTTCTTTCCCCCACCCCCTTTTTTTGAGACAGTCTCACTATGCAATTTAGGCTGGCCTTAAACTCAGTTTGTAGCCCAGGCTGGCCTCAAACTTGCAGCGATCCCCCTGCCTCAGCCTCCAGAGTGCTGGGACTTCAGGGTTGCACCACCATGCCCAGCCTACTTCAATTTCTTTTATGCAAGCCCATCTCCCTTCCTTCCTCCTGTCTTCCCTTGCCCTTTTCTCTCCCTTCCCTTGTTTATCCAGCCACTCAGCAGGACATAATATCCTGGGCCATGGGAAGTATCATCTGTGGTCCCTGCCCTGCTGGGATTAACATCCTGTCTGGTATCAGCGACCTAAGGAAAAGCCAAACTGAGGACTTAGCCACCTCTGCTGCTCTGGCATCTACAGGACAGTCACTCAATAAAAGGACTCTGGATGTGGAATGGGGGTGAGGGCAGCTGAGAAAACTGAATCACTCAGGGGCCAGAAATCAGCAGCCACACTAAACAGCAAAACAGCCTGTGGTACCCTGGCCAGGCAGTCTGTGACCTGAGTCACCTCCTCAGTCCAAAATTAAACTCCAGGAAAACAGTGTGGTCCAGGGCCCAGCAATGTCTGAGACTTGGGGAAATTCCCTGCCACTCAGGCCAATGACTGTGACCCAGTGACTAATGTGCCTCCTCTGAAGCACTAGCAGCGGATGGCAGTAAGACTAGGCTTTACCTCAGGGACCACATCCTGGCTCTGTGGTTGGCTGACCTAAGGTAAGCAGCACCTCTCTGAGGTTCAGCTCCCAAACCTGTAAGTGGGGGTGGGGATGGTCTGCTCACCTCACCATCTGAGTGCTGAATGCTATAATGTGTACGGTGTGGTACTGGTGGACAGTCCAGCTTTGTGGTATCATTGGGATTCAAATGCCAATTTGGCCTATTAGCTGCAAAGCTTAGAAAAGAACCTAATCTCTCTGAGCCCAAAACTCCTCATCTATAAAATGGGGCTAACAAGTCCTGCCTCTTGGGGAATGGGGCCTGCACATAGTTTGCAATCCACTAATGGGTGTTGTTATTATTAGGAAATGTTCGGAGAAACTGTAATTCATGACAGCCGCCAAGTGTATCATTACAGTGATTATCCCTATAGTAACCAGAGACAACTGCCTCTGCCTGGCTCTGAGCTCCCTCAGCCCTCATCTGGCCCCACCATACCTAACTACAGCCGGCAGTGGGGAGCAGTGGTATAACAAGGAAGCTGTCAGCTGACCTTAGGGGACAGGACCCATTCCTCACCACTGCTTGGGGCGGGGAGCTCTGCACACAGCCTGGTACCTGCTTACTCCCCAGCCTAGAGCAGTTTCGAGGAACAAAGGGTGGAGTCTTCCCGGGGAGGCTCCCTGCCTCCTGGTAAGGCCTGATCTAACCTGCTGACCACAGTCCTGAAGGTGAGCCAGTAACAGGAACCAGAGAGCTGGACACTTTGTGTCCCCACTCTGGAGACAGTGACTCCTGCCCAGACTGCCAGAATAAAGTTCAAAGGGGGGTACAACTGGTCATTGTACCTTTAGGAAGCTGGGGCCAGAGGATCACACATTTGAGCCCAATATGGGCAACTTGGCAACTTAATAATTTAGGGAAGTGAAAAAAGGGTGGATAGGGATGTAATTTAGTACTGGTACAATCCCTAGTACCAACAAAAACAATACCAAAGAGAGCTGAAGGGAATTTTCGACTGCCTGGCATTGAATTCCATAGGGGATGATGTCATGACCAATGTTGGGGTTGAGAGTGAAACCCAAAGACTTTGGCACCCTGTTCCTTTAAGCTTTAGTGGAATTACCTGGTCCAAGCTATAGGGCAGTGATAGAGAACACGTTAGACACAGTGCCAAACTCAACCCAAAACCCACTTATTTGTCGCAAAGTGCCAACACTACCCTTAAACCTGAAGTTCTAGTTTAAAAAAAATTCACACATTAACATCTCTTGTCTTAAAAGAAAAACACAATAACACATGTGCCATGGAGTCACCCTCATTGCTCTAGGATGACACTGTGCCCACTTTCAAAAGATTTAAACTTTGACCACTTAGGGAGAGAGAGGCAAGGTGACAGCACGTTTTCAGTTTGATACTAGATTTATTCCAGGCAGCTGAAGTATCCCACTAAGCCTTGCTCCCTGCCTGCTCAAGAAAGGCTGGAAGAAATCTGCTCACTCAGGAACCCACAGGCTTGCAATATGATTCCCTCCTTTGGAATATCCCTTTCCCTCTCTTATCTGGGGTCTGTTTTTCCCCAAGACTCTGGGCTCCCGCATCAGAAGGGTTTCCTGACTCCCCTTCCCCAGGTTGAAGAGCCCTTTTCCCTACTCTTGTCCCACTGACTGTTCTTATACCTAGATACCTGAGCACTCCGATGTCCTGCCTGGCTTTCACACTAGGTTATGAGCTCCCCAAGGCAGACACTTTGTTTTGAACGATGCAAGGTTGGCCCTTGGAAATTGGGAGATATCTCTGCTAATTAAATTCAAATAGTGACCCATGGCCCCAACCATATGCTGGGCTCTGCCCTAAGCACTTTATAAATGGAAGCTTCCATCAGTATCCTTAGGTCACACACCTAAGCTATGGTGGCACAGGTGGTCACCCATCTGCAGCCAAGCTTCCTGGTGCTGGTAGAGGAAGGCAGGGCAGGCCTGGCAGTGCCAACCACTGACCCACAAGAGCATAGCCAGTTATCCCCACCCAGGTGGCTTAAAACACCTGGGCCCCCAGGAAATGCACAATCATTCATTTAGCAAAGGTCACCACCATTAGTGTCATCTCTTTCCTCCCAGAGAAAGTGGGCCAGGTGCCTCCTCTTCCATCTGCACCCACCCCATGATCACTTCAGCTACAAGCCCAGACTGCTTAGTTTAGGACTTCAGGCCTTAGCTTAAGTTCTTCCTGTCCCTCAGCGCCCGCACACAGTAACTGTTCAACAAGTGTTCCCTGAGTGGCAGAACGGGACGAAAGGGAACGCGCCTGACCAGTCCTGCATGCCTCGCCACCCGCCCGGCGCCCTCGCCAGGACTAAGGCCTCTCACCTGGGCTGGGGACCGCGCCACCCACCGGGGGACCGCTGTCCGCCCGGCTCGCACTTCCTCCCGCCGCCCCGCCCCTTCCACATTCCTGCCCCGCCGGGCCTGCCCCGCGCCCGCCCGGCCCTGCGCGCAGCCCGCCGCGTCTGTCCGCAGCTCCGGGCCCTCTCTCTGTCCGCCCAGGATGAAGGCGGCCCAAGCCGCGAGCGAGGAGGCGCCGACCAGCGCGCAGTCTGTCAAAGTGGTCCTGGTGGGCGACGGCGGCTGTGGGAAGACGTCGCTGTTGATGGTCTTCACCAACGGGGACTTCCCCGAGGTAAGTGCCTGCCGCTGAGCCCCAAGCCCAGGCCCGGGCTCCTGTCCTGCCCGCACATCGCTGTCACCAGGCAGGCAACCCCGAGTTCCCAGGGGGTCTGCCCGGAGGGCCTAGTGCTAAGGGCAAGAGTCCCTCCCACTCTGCCATTGGAAGAGAAGGCCCCAGTGATCCTATCTGTAAACTGGGACGAATGGCACCTTCCTGGGAAGGATGTCCCAGGGACTGGGTACACAGCAGGGTCTGAGAGAACACTTAGCACAGCTTAGCTAAAAGAATGACGACTTTGGAGCCAGACTGGCAAGTTTCAAATCATGTCTTTGCTACTTAGGGCTGGGCAAATCCTTTACTTTCTCTGTGCCCTTTCCTTAACTGATTAATAGGAATAATGCTAGCATCTGCCTAAGTTAATAGGGTAGGAAGTTAATAAAGATCAAGGGCTCAGCTCCAAGCCTGGAGACAGGAAAGACTCAGGGAAAAGTGTTAAATGTCCTGCTTAGGAGGTCTCTTCTCTAGTCCTAAGTGCATAAGCTCAAGGCTCCACCTTAGAGGGAAGGAGCCTACCAGCTCTGGAGCTGGACAGTTGGGTTGGCACTTCAGTTTCTCTACTGAACCCAGTGCTCCTTAGTGATTACATAGCCCCTCTGAGCCTTGGTTTCCTCGATACAGCACCACAGGGTGGAGGTAATGGACAGCTCCACCAAGCACCTGGTGCATCATGGTGCTCCCCGCCTGTCAAAGGTCAGTACTTCCCCATCATGCTCAACCACTGTCCAGGGGAACTCAGCAGTCACCAAATCCCTGACCAGGACAGGGGCTGGTCCCTACCCTCTCTACCTCTTTGGGTCTCAGCAAGGAGTAGGTGCCCTGGAACACCGAGTTTGCATTTTCTTTTCCTCCTTTTCTGTCCCAACGTCCTCGTACCCCTGAAGTGGTACAGATGCCAAGGTCTGATGAAAGGCAGGAGAAGCCAGGCCTACACACAGCATTGGGGCTGCTTTCCACTGTGGCAGCAGGGAGCTATTTATGTGGTTTATGGAGCTGACGTCACCTCCGTTGGCCAGTTACATGGATTTTTAAGTTGAGGGAGTGTGTTTCCGGGCCCCTAGATACTGTCTATGGGAACCCAATCATTATGGCACTCTGGCCAACCATCATGGTACAGTTAGAGGATCTGGGGGAGGGCACCTGAAACACTAGGGCTGGGAGGGGCTACATCTCACCAACATCCTAAATCAGATACACTTTATGGTAAGATTGTTGGTGGAGACGGCCATCCCGATTACATAGTGGTTAACATGTTGAAATGGGCGCCTTGCAGCCCGTGAAGTATGTATGTCTTGCAGCAGATCAGAGGTGGCCAGGGGAGTGGAGTATCTGCTTGTCACTGTGGGGATAGACACTCTTCATAGGAGGTTCTTCCCCCTCAGGGAACCTTGGGTCACCTGGCACAAAAAGATGCCTCTTTTCTTAAAGCACTATAAGATTCAAAAGCTGGACATGCTTCACCCTACAAGTGACAACACTGAGACCAGAGAGGCAGAATCTTGCTTGGTGGCCCACAGCCCCGATTTGGCCTTCCCAGTCCCGGCCACAATCCCCAGTACTGTGTATGTTGCATTTTTCCCAGGCGTTCCAGCTCAGGTTTGGGGTCTCTCAGGCTTCCTGTCTGTAGCAGAGGTCAGAGAGCAAGCTACAGCCCAACTGCAGGTTCAATGGGGAGGAGGTGAGGTGGAGAGAGGCCAAGGAATGACCCCAGAGCTGCTTGATAGCCCCTTGCCCAGTCTTTTTTTTTTGAGGGGGGGGGGAGGGTCTATAGGTTATTCAAGATCTCACTACTAGATCAGACTCAGTGATCCACCTGTTTAGAGCCTCCCAAGATCTGGGATTACAGGTGTGTGCCACTATGCCCAGTCTCAATTTATGTCTCAACCTGCCCCAGGGGCGGGGCCAGCATGGCAGGCCCTAGAATCAAACCCAGCCCCTGTACCTTCTTGCAGGCACTTTAATCTGCTGAGCTGTTTGGCCCACCCTCCTTTGCCTGGTCTTGACTGACAAATGACTGCTCCCCTGGAGCTGAAGCCCAGTGGCCTCTACCAGGTGGAGAAGGAGGCTGCTAGAAGCGCCTGGCCCTGCCTACTGAACAAGCTGCGCCTTCCCTGTCTCCATTAAGTATCTTCCCTGGAAAACCCAGACACACTTTCCTGAACTGTGTCCCCATCCTGGCTCTCTGGCAGCCCCATGAGGGCAGGCCTGGGGCTGAGTCACCCATAACCAGCTCAGCACCCACTCAGCAGATAAGATTAGGCACTTACTGATCCCTGAGCAGAGGATGGTCCTTCTGAGGGTTCAAAGAGCACAATAAAGGATGTAGCCAGTCTCCAGGATCACATTCTAGAGTGAGGGAAGGGCAGTGACAGTTATAAATCGAAGGGGCAACACAGGCCCTTCCCTGCCCTCAGGAGTTAGAGACCTCAGGAAAAGCAAGTGGTTAGGGACAGAACATGACCTCAGGAGCCAGAGAGCTAGTGTATTACCTCAGGCAAATCACTTCTCTCTGTCCCTTTACCTGGGAAAGTGAGGGCAGTACTGAGTTTCCAAGTTTGCAAAGATCAGAGATGGTACCACAAAGGGCCATGGAGAGTGGTGGGTGATAGGGTGGTTGCCGTGGGCATTTGCAAAGCACTGGCATGAGTCTTGCAGAGCTCTATGCCAGGCTTCCCTGCAGCACCATCAGGAGATCCCACAACTGGTACCTGGACGACTATACTGGCAGCATCCTCAGTGGCGGGCTGATGGCAGACCCCTGCTCAGGCCAGGTCAAAGGCTGAGGAAGGGTTGGGAAAGATGATGGACCACATGGAAAGAGAGGGGCACTGGTGGGGACTCTGTCTCTGGCATCCTTCTGAATAGTGAGCATTTATGCTGGGGCCTAACCTACCAGTCCATCCTCCCTACCACACTATGACAGCCCAGTGACAGGTCTGATTAAGGCTACACAGCTGGTGGACCCCAGAATCGCATCCTAGGCCAAGCTCATCTGATCCCCAAAGCCAGTGTTCCTGTCTCCCTTCACACTGTCTCCAAAAGGCAAAGGACCTGAAAGAAAGGGCAAAGCTCAGAAATGGAGACCATTTCTGCCATTTCTGTCAACCACAAGATGACTGCTCCAGGACTTCTCCCACTATGGGGCCTACCCTTCCCACACAGACTAAAGCCTCCCAGGGCCTCACTCAGAGGGGCACAAAGTCCTCCTGAGCCACAGGCATGTGGGATTCCACCTGGCTTGGGGAAGTAGATGAAGCTCCCCGCCAAGACTGTGGCCCCATCCATTACTACTGAGCATGTGATCCATGCCTATGGCCTCAAAATGTAGGATGTCCAGCACATCCCTTAGCGCACAAAGCTTGCTTCATGGCAGTGTAGAAGCCCTCCCCACTGTTGCCCAGGCCCCAGTTTGAAAAACGTTCTTCATCATCCTTGCATTTTCATCTGTGTACAAAATCTGTCCCATTTCCTATTCATTCAGCCTTTGTGGCAAGGGAACAACAGAAGCCAGGCAGGGCTGGAGTAGAGGGGCCTTTGCTCCTGAGAAGCAGGAGTATGGGATATTGGGAAAGAAGACAAAAAAGGCAGTTTGAAGAAGGTGGTGTTGGACTAGTGTGTTGTTTGGCTTTTAAGAAATTGAGAGATACTCGGCTTGGTGGTACCTATTTATAGTCCCAGCACTCAGGAGGCTGAGGCAGGAATATCACGGTGAGTCTGAGGTTGGCCTGGGCTACATAGTGAATTCAAGGCTAGTCTGAACTATATAGTGAGATCCTGTCTCAAAACAAACAAATAAAATGTTGAGAGGCAAAAGAGGGACCCAAAAAAGCTGAGTGTTCCCCAAAGCAGTGGCTGGTCATATTTATTGAATGCTCCTCAGTGGGACCTAGAAAAGATGCTCATGTTGGCTGAATGGATATGTAATGAAAGAAAGAGGAAACAAAGGAACAACTGAAGGCTCGGAAATGGGAGTCCCTCTTATAAGCACAGTGGCATACATCTTTAGTCTCAGCTACCTGAGAGGATTGCATGTTTCAGGCCAGCTTGGGCAACTTAATGAGACCCTGTCTTAAAATACAATTCGAGTTTTATAGCTCAGTAACAGAGCGCCCCTAGGTTCAAGTCCCAGTAACATGAGGGGAGACGGGAGCAGAAAGAAAGGGAGAAAGGAAGTTCCTATCCAGGATCCAAGAAGACAAAAACAATGCCAGTATATGGCATATACAGAGTGCTGGTTTTGTGCCAGGCCCTGTGCTAAGAATCTATTTTAATTTTTTCTTTATCTCCCTCTTTTTTTTTTTTTTTTAAGATAGGGTCAAACCATGTAGTTTAAGCTGGCCTTGAATTCACTATGTAACCCAGGCTGGTGATTCTCCTGCCTCAGCCTCCACAATGGTGGAATTACAGGTGTGTGCCACCATGCCCAGCATAACCTCCTCTTGTCACCCAGGAGAACAAGGCCAAGGAAGGTCAGGACCTGGCTGCCACTAGGCACTAGGCCTCCCCCAAGAATATTTCCTGAGGAAATATCCAGGAAACTATTATGTCCATGCCTCGCAAGCTGGGGGGAGGGGTCAGTGCCACAGGCCTCCCTGGGTTCTGGCCTGCCTCACCCTCTCAAAAGCTCCCCCACATTTCCCTTTCTCCTCAGAGCTATACTCCCACGGTGTTTGAGCGGCATGCCGTCAAAACGCACATGAAGGGCAAACCCGTGCACCTCCAGATCTGGGACACGGCAGGTGAGTGGGGGGGGGGGCATGGAACAGGCAAGGTGGAGGAGGCCCAGCACCACTACTTCTGAGGCAGGGAAGCTGAGACTTTGGCCTCCTGGAAACCTGAGCCTTCTAAGTTCTGCACCTGTGCCTGCCTACCTCCCCACCCCAGAGCAGTTCCCAATACCTGTAGTTTTAAGGACCTCCAAGCTTTCCACACTGCCTTTAGCTTCTCTAAGACCTATCTGCCTGTGAGCTCTGCCCTCTGGTCTCCTCACCTTGACCTCACAAGAGTTAGCCCAAAGCTAAAGTCATAGAGTTTCCAGTCCCTCCATGCTGCCTCAGGCCTGGCCCCTGACTTGCTTCTACTTCCAGAAGAGAATTTCTCAGCAAAATAGCCATCCCACGCCAGGGCTGGCACATCCCGTGACAGGCCAGGTTAGCACCACTGCAAGGCAATATTAACAAGGCCCCACCAGAAGCCTCTGTCTGCGGGAGTGAGCTCCCTACTATTAGAGAGAGGCTAACAGCAGGCAAGAGATATGGAGACAATGACCACATACTCTACCCAGGGCAAGATGACTATGACCGCCTGCGGCCTCTGTTCTACCCTGATGCCAGCGTCCTGCTCCTCTGCTTCGATGTCACCAGCCCAAACAGCTTTGAAAATATCTTCAACAGGGTAGGTACTTGGGCACAGAGAGGCACAGCCCCCAAAGCCAAGCCACTTTGCTCCCCACCCTTGACCTAGCCTACTGACAGAGCTTTCCAGGCCTTAAATGACCTAGTATCTAGTGTCTGTGGTACATATCTGAGGAAAAGTAAGGCTCAGAGGGGCCAGTGACTTGCCCAAGGTCACACAGGAATTTGGTGACAGGGTCTGTTATCTGAGTCCCAGTCTAGTACTGATAAAACACTATGGCTTGTGCCACAGGGACTGTGCCTGCGAATGCTGGGTGACCAGAGCACCTTATGTCTCCCCAACCTGTGGCTGCACAACAAGGTTGCTTGAGGCATACAGTCAGATTCTAGCAGCTCTCAGAAGCCCCCCTTCCATCCACTTACCTGCTGGCTGTCAGTGGCCTCCAAGAGGCTGCCAGTGATGTGGAGTCCCTGAGGTTGTTTTCAGGCATTAGGGGGGCCATTGCCTGAGTTCCTCTGCCTAAGTTCCTCTTAGTTCCTCTGAGCTAAGGCACAGGCCTCCCTCAGTGCTTCTAGGCCCTTCTTGAAGATGGTACACTCTAAGGTTCCTCAGGACATAGCCAGGGACAGTTTTACTAATAACAACTAGGATGGCTGCAGCAACCAGCAGTGAGTTATTAAGAACTTACTATGGAGCCAGGTGTGGAGGTACATGCCTGTAATCCTAGCACTTGGAAGGCTGAAGCAGGGGGATTACTTTGAGCTCAGCCTGGGCTATAAAGTGAGTTTAAGGTCAGCCTGACCTGTATAAAGAAACCCTGTATCAAAAAGACAAATAAATAGCTCACTATGGACCAGGCATGGTGCCACATGCCTATAATCCTGGCATTCTGGGAGGCTGAGGCAGGAGGATAACAAGTTCAAATCCAGACTGGGTAACTTAGTGACTGAAATACTATCTCGAAAGAAAAATTTTTAAGAGGACTGTGGATGTAGCTCAGTACAAAGGCCATGGACTCAATCCCTTGTATTGGGGAAAAGGAAAAAGAAAAACTTACTATGTGCCAGGCACTGTACTGGACACCTATAATTTTTTTCTCATTTAATCTCCCGCATGACCTGATGGTACAGATACTGTTGTTATTCCTAGGTTGAGTCATTTGTCCAAAGGTACCAATCTGTTAAAGTGGCAACTCTGAGATCTGAATCCAGGCAGCCCAGCAGATGCATCCATTCAGAGCTACTGAATGAGCACATCTCTGGGTTAGATGCTGTTCTAGGCTTGGGGACCAAGAGAAACAGTTTGGGATCAGGATGCCAACAGTAGTGGCAGTAAGAGGAAGTATATTCTGAATCTACTGGGAAGCCAGAGTCATCAGGTTTTTCTGATGGAATGGATGTAGGTGTGAGGGAGAAGTTAGGATCAGACAATGGGCAGGCAGGGTAACCCTTTCCTGGGATGAGAAGGAGCAAGGGGGAGGGGAGGTAAAGGGGGAGTGGGAGACCTGACCTCAGTGGAGATCTCACCCCAGTACATGTGTCCAGCAGGCCAGCAGAGGTTGAAGCCTGAGGTTTCTGCGGGAGGGCAGGCCAAGCTGGGGAGGTCACCAAGGAGCTACCAGTCAGGCCTGTCCCTGTACAGGGACTGGGGACTCCCTGGGAATAAGAGTGACTAGTAGAGAGGGGAAATCATTGCCCAAGCCCTGAGAGAGGAGGAAGGAGCCAATACGACCCTCAGTACCTTGAAGCCCTGGCCATGAAGGCAGAGGAGAGCAGATCACAAGGCTGTCACAGACTCAGATGGGAGCCTGCTGAGAACTCCCTGTTGGAGCTCTGCAAGGGCAGCTGTGGTGCATGGGTGGGAGTGTGGGGAGCCAGCCCAGCATCCAGCCAGGCCCCAGTTTTAGGAGCTGGACAGTATGAGCCAGCCTTTCCTGAACAGACATGCTCAACTGTGTGTGTTCCTAGGGATGGAAAGCCCCCCTGGCACCCCAGCTGTGGTCCAAGCTAAAATAACGCAGCCCTGGTAGAGCTGTGACATGCAATAAGGGCCCTTCCTCCTGCCAGTGAACAGTTGAGGCAGGCAGCAGCTGCTGCAATCACGTTGTGAGCCGACTCATTTTTAAATAAGTATGTATTTGATCCTGTTTGGGAGGTGACAGTGAGAATTCGACCTTGCAGAGAGGGTAGGGAGAAGCAGCTGGACTCAAGTCCTGCCATTCCCAGTTGTGTGTCAAGACCAAGTTACCTAGCCCCTCTCAGTGCCTCAGTAACCACACCTATATAGAGGGCTTGATTAGAGAATCACTATTAAGATTCTGGGGTTAGTGAATTCACACTTGAAAATTCTCAGATCAGAGCCTGGCCTTAAGCACTTGCTCCCTGGGGAAGCAGGAGAATGGTCCACCAACATGGACAGGACTCCAGTGGTTCACACACAAACCTCCACCCCTACAGTGGTACCCAGAGGTGACTCACTTCTGCAAGAGAGTGCCGATCATTGTCGTGGGCTGCAAGACTGACCTACGCAAGGACAAGACGCTAGTGAACAAGCTGCAGAAAAACGGGTTGGAGCCAGTAACCTACCACAGGGTAGGAAGCCGGTAGGGGAAGCGGGCATCTCCACGTACTGTAGCACTGGGCCATGCACGAGGCACGTGGGGGTCTTGGAGACTGTCAGGAATCAGGAGCTGCCAGCACTTAGAAGTGGTACCTCCAAGATGAGGATTGTGTACAACCAAGTCCCACAGCACCCCTGCTGTGATTCAATCTGCGGGCCTCTCTGCTGTGTACCTGAGTTAGCTGCAAGTTAATGGGTCAGTCTCTTGAGGGGCAGAGACCTTGACAGGCACTGGAAGGTAGAAAACAATGAAATGCTTACAAGTATTTAGTCAAGCCAGGGTTCAGGAGCTGAGGGTACCCTAAAAAATCACCACCTCAGCAGGGCCAAGTGTCCCACATCTCTATTACCAGCAGTCTGGGAGGTTGAAGCAGGAGGATCCCAAGTTCAAGTCCCTCCCAGGCAACTTAGTGAGACCCTGTCTTTAAAGGGGAGGGGATGAAAATGGAGTTCAGTGGTAGAGCAAACTTTGGCTGGGGAGGGGGAGGTGGAGAAAGGGCTCCACTGTTGCCCTAGGGACTCCCAAGAAGAGACAAATAAGGGCTTGGAGGGCAAACATGAGGCCCACCTGGTGTCCCCAACCACAGCATCTCACATGCTTCTCTCTGACAGGGCCAGGAGATGGCAAGGTCCGTGGGTGCAGTAGCCTACCTCGAGTGTTCTGCACGGCTCCAGGACAACGTCCACGCTGTCTTCCAGGAGGCAGTCGAGGTGGCTCTCAGCAGCCGCAGTCGCAATTTATGGCGGAGGATTATTACCCAGAGTTGCTGCGTGGTGACCTGACTGCGCCAGCTTCTCTGAAAGGAGCTGGGCACCGACCTGCTGCCAAGGTACCTGGGCTGGACCCAGTTCCTAGGCTGGACCCACGGAACTGCGCCTCGACAGACGGACCCTACCAGGACGGGGGGCGGGGCCTGGGAAGGCGGGATTGAGTGAGGAAGAGGGTTCCCCGTCCCTGACTCCTGGCGGGCGCCCATTTCTGGACTCACTTCCTAAGTGGCTTTGCAGCATGACCTGGCGCCCCCTCGTGGGTGTTAGCAGGGCTGCAGCTGAAGGTCCTGATCGCCAGAACCCGCACCGCCCCTCTCCCTTGCCTCTCCCTCTTTTGCCCTAGTGCACAAGGAGCAAATGTAGCAATGAAAATGGCATCTCTGTGTCTGGCCTCTTCTTTCAGAGGTCTTGACTCACATTCCAAGGTGGGTATTGCAGCACTGCAGGAAACCCACTTGGATTCAAACTTGGTTTTATCACTTTCAGCCTGGAAAAGTTCCTCATCTGTAAAGTAGGACAAATCAGAGACTTCCTCACGGAGCTTTGGGAAGAGTAAAACGATCATGAGTCCAACACAGGTAAAGGGCTTATTAGCAGGTGTGTCACATAAAAGATACATATCCTTGCTTTTATTTATCTAGTGTATTAGTCAAGCTTTTCCAGGGAAACAAAGCCAACACACACACTCACACCACACACACACACACACACACACACACACACACACTCCCTGTAAGATAGGCTAGAAATGCAGGTGAGTTGGTGTTGCTGTCTTCTGTTCAAATTCCACACAGCACCTGGCTGGAAGCTCAGGTTGCTGACTTGAGGCAGAAATCTTTTCTTCAGAAAACCTTTGTCTTTTCTGAAGGCCACCCACACTATAGAAATCCATCAACTTAAGGGGTTTTCTTGTTTGGTTGTTTTTTTTTTTTTTTTAATGTTAATCACATTTTAAAACTACTGCCATGTCTGTAGCTAACTACTCAGAAAGCTGATGCAGGAGGCTCACCTGAGTCCAGGAGCTTAAGGCCACCCTGGGAAACATAAGGAGACCCTAACTCATTAAAAATAAATAAATAAAATAAAGTAACACCTTCACAGTAACATCTAGCTTGGTATTTGACCAAACACTGGGCACCATAATCTAAACAAACTGGGGCCTAAAATTAGTCATCACACCAAGCTTGGTGGTGCACACCTGTAATCTCAGCACTTGGGAGCCTGAGGCAGGAGGATCACGAGTTTGAGGCTAGCCTGGGCTACACAGTGAGTTCAACAAGACTGTCTCAAAAGCCAAAAGCAAAACAAAAAACTTAGCCATCGCACCTATTCATTTCTTCTACTGAACCTCACACTTAATATTCATAACCCTTAAAAATTCATAACATTGAGAGGTAGAACTTATTCCTCTCATTTATCAATTGAAAAGACTCAGTCCCTGCCAGCACCTAGCCCACTGATATATCCACTGCTTGTTTATATTCAGCTCCTTGCAGGTAGGATTTCTGTGTGATATCTTGAGCTTCTGTCACAGTGTCAGGCCATCAAAGAGCACCTCACACACCAGGCTGTTGGAGAATAGGTGTCAGAGGCCCAGCTCTCAGAGAGAAGGAGCCTCAGCAATAGCTGGGCTCCATCCTTCTTGACAGCATCTCGTCCTCCAACATCGGACACACTATCCCACCAAACTGCTCCATGCGATTCATCTCATGTTTCCCGAGCCTCCCCTCTGTGCTGGACACTACAGTAGGCACCTGACCCATACTCCCTGTCAGGTGGGCGTGCTTACTGCCCTCTGTCAGATGGGGTATCCCACCTGAGCATATCCCAGGAGGGTAACTTATGTAAAAACCATGCAGCTATGGAAATCATTGGACTGAGATTTGAACAGACTACTGACGTTAGGGACAGAGCCCTCTGCAGTGCCAACAGGGTAAAGCATGTGCTTATCCAGAAACCAGGGACCAAGAGACAAAAGAGACTAAACTCCTGAGCATGCGAGGAGACAGGGCTGGAGATATAGCTCGGTGGTAGAATGTTTTCCTGTAAGGCTCTAGCTTTTATTCCCAGTAGCAAAAGAAAAAGAAAAAAGGGAAGAACAAACAGAAGAGGCAAAGGTAGAAGTAACTTGCACCCAGATTTTCAGTTGGGTGTGGTGTGGTGGTGTACACCTATTATCTCAGCACTTGGGAATGCTAAGGTGTAGCTCTCTATAAGTTTGAGGCCAGCCTGGGCTGCATAGAGCATTCAAGACCAGCCTGAGCACTATAACAAGACTTTCTCAAAAACTCAAAGCTACAACAATAAAAAAAAGACAGACATGAGATGTATATAACAATCGTAATGGGGTGGAGGTATAGCTCAGTGGTACAGCACTTATCTGGCATGTACAAGGACCTTAGTTCCATCCCTAGAATTTCAAAGAAAATGGAAAGAAGGAAAGAGAAAGGCAAGTAGGCATTACAAGAAAATACCTATTGAGGGGCCTAGGCATGCGCGTTTTGGGAGATTAGCTATCAGAGCTAGGGTAACTCACTAGGCATGGGGAGAACAGGAAAGAACATTCTGAATATAGGGAAGAGCCATCAGGCTGGAGATATAGGCCAGGAAAAGTCATTTCCCATTCCTAAATAGCCTGGACTAAAAATCCATGTGAGAAGCCTGGCATCCACATGGCTCCTCCACGTGGGTTCTGACACCATTTCCTGCTACAGATCAGTCCTGTGACCAAAGCTATGAGCCCTCCCCTGGCTGGAATTGATTGGGCTGGGTAATAGTGGCTGGCTCTTGCTAAGTATTGGTTACCACAAAAAATGGTCCAGCTCAGATACAGGAAATAATGTGATGGGCATTCGGAGCTCAGCAATGTTAGGGAATATACCTCCAACTTTGGTCAGATGGGGCTTACCAACTATCATGAGGTTCACACAATAGTTGAAAATTTTAGATTTTTGGCTGCTATTGAATAGGTTGGTTCCAGTCAAGCCCACAGGCATGAGAGTCATTATTAGCCAAAAATGAGGTCATGGTCACTTCCCTTAAGGCTGAGAGGTGAGTGAGCAACAGGGAGACATCTCAGGTCACATCCTAGTCAGGGCACCCCAGAGTCTCTTTTAGGAAATGACCCTCCTTCAGTCCCCTGCAGGATTCTAAGTACTGTATGGGATCTAGATCAAGGGGTGGAACTTTCTTTCTTTCTTTCTTTTTCTTTTTTTCTTTCTTTCTTTTTTTAACTGACAGAGGGTCTCACTTTGCAGCTCAGACTTGTAGTGATCCTCCTGTTTTCAGCGTCCCCAGCACTGGAATTACAGGCACGCACCACTACACCTGGAATCAGTGGCTGCCTCAGCATACCGGAGGGTGGGGCCAGTGCAGCATGTGGTGCCAGGGATCAAACCCAGGTCCCTGTGCTGCCTAAGCAGGAACTTAGTCCACTGAATGATCTCGCTGGCCCTTGGAGTTTCTTAAAGATTCAATATTGTTTTTGTTTTGCAATCCCAGACATTGAACCTATAGCTTTTTGCACTGAGCTATATCACCAGCCCTTTTATAACTTACTATTTTGAGGCAGGGCCTCACTAAATCGCCTACACTGGACGTGAACTCCTGATACTCCTACTTCAGGCTCCCAGAGTGCTGGGATTATAGGCAAGCTCCACCATGCTCAGTTTACAGTTCATTTTAATGTGTTCACATTTGCTTACAACATCCAAGTGCCAAGCCCTGTGCTCAATTATCCACAAAGCATCCCATCTAATGCTGAGAAGTCCAGTGAGATTCTACACAACATCTACTGCATAGATGAGGTAACAAAAGCACAGAGAACTATATAAATAAACCTCCTGACTTCCACAAGTGGACAGGCTTGGATATAAGCCCTGGACTGTCCAATGCCAGCATGTGAGCTATGACCCCTCCCCTGGTCCCCCCAATCTTGGACCCTGACTACATATTGGGAACTCATGCACTAGACAGGTGAGAAATCCCAGAACTGTAAGGTACTGAAAGAGCCTCCACCTCTCACCCCCACCGCTGCCTACTCCTCTGAGCACAGTTGTTTTGGACATGGTGGGTAAGAGGCTGTGTACTGGGTAGCTTGTCTCAGGCACCAGCCAGTCAGGAAAGTCAGCTGCCCGGATCAGAACATGAAGTAGGCTGAGTGGTACCCAAAGTACCCAGCAGAAGGGGCTCAGACTAGAAGTTGTTGGTTTCTCCCCAACCACCAGATATGTGACTGCTGAGACTCCTCACTGGACACATTTCAGAGGAGAATAAAACAAGGTGGAAAGGAGCAATGACTCAGTTCACTGGGGACCTGTACTTCACTCAGGACACATGGTGGTTAGGGATAGGATAATGCTCTGCAGCTCTCAGTGGGCAGAGGAAAATCAGAATGAGGTCAGGGAGTTGGAGAAAACTGGTTTGTGGTGGTGGGCAGGACTGCTGAGGTCTCCTGGCTAAGAGGAGGTAGGTCCCCGCAGAGGGGATATGAGGGGACAGAGCACACACTCTGAGCCCCAGTCCTTGCTCCTGTAGCTCTTTTACTTCCTTGCAGAGTTTGTCACCCTTTGTAATAGTCCTGTCTCCTCACTGGTGAGCTAGCAAAGAGCACAGACAGGCTTATTTGGTTTTGTTTTTTGCTGAGGATTGAACACAGGCTCATTTTGAACATATAATGACCTACATCATCCCCAGCACCTTCCTCCTTTTCTTGAGACAAGATCTTTCTACATTGCCCAAGTTGAACTCAAACTTGCAATCCTCCTGCCTCAGCCTCCCAGACTGCTAGAATTATAGGCATTCACCACCATACCCTACATGCACTGGGTTATTTGGAATTTCTGGTACTTCAAGTGCCCTGGGCCTCAAAATCCTTTCTAGCTGTTTACTAATGCCTAATATAGAGCAAGCACTCAATAAATATGTGATCAGGGAAGGAATAAATACTGTCTCTAATTCTGGCCCTTTGTGCACCCCCCCTCCCATGGCTTGAATCACCTGGAGTCTCCCAATATCCAGGCTCCCAGCATCCTTCAGCCTCACCACTTCCGGAAGACTCATCTTTCAGGGCAACAATCAAGTCCTGAGACCATGCTGCACAAAAGCCTCCCAGGCCCCCTCCACCCAGAAAAGGTCCAAAGTCTCTATTGGTGGCCCCAGCTACTTCCCTCTGGGCCTTACTCCCAGGACAGCTCACTGTAGCCACTCCTGTAGACTCAAGCTCCACACCCAGGGACACTGGCCTCCAGTTGTTGTCCAAACTGCTTTGCCACCTCAGCATGCCCTTCCTCCCAAGCACTGTCTGCTTAATCTCCCTCCACCCTTGAATCCTTCAGGGGCTACCTCAGAGCCATTTTCAAAAATCCAGGTGACCTGCCACTTATTCCATCTTCACTGAGTGTATGTGCACATGCATGCAAACACACACACACACACACACACACACACACACATTTCCTGCACAGGCCATTTGACTAAGGAACTGGGATTTTCTTCTTCTGCGCTGTGGATGAGAAAGACCCAGCTGGACTCCCTAGGATGATAGTTTTGGTGGCAGCACCAGGCAGTGTGTCTGGGAGGGCGGAGGCAACAGCTGGAAGACCAGTTGGGTAGCTGCAGATGTCTAGACACAAGGAACAAGCCACCACAAGTCAAGGCTTGGTGGCTTGTAGGCTGGGAAGCCACACACAGCGGAGGGTGGACCTCAGGAAGGGTGGGGATGCTGAAAATGAGGGAGGAATGTGGTCTCTCCTGTGTGAAAAGGCCTGCAAGCACATCCAGAAGGGTGGGGACCAAGCCAGGTGGCCTGTTTCCCACTCTCCCAGCCAGACTATTTCAGGCCCCAGTCTGGCAGCCAGTCACACACAGCCATCCTAGGTGTCAGAGAGGGATACACTGCTGTGTGTGTGTATTGGCAGGGGTGGGGGAGACCTTCCTCACCCAACAGAACCACTTTTCAGTTCCTCAGAGCCAGATGAACGGGAGCTGGGAAGGTCCAGCCCAAAGGTTAGTTGGGGCCAAGAACCACAAACCACTTCTCCCCCAGTTTTGGTGTTGTTTGCTGGAAAGGCAGAGTGTATGGGTGGGGACCCCAAGTCATGTCCTCTAGGACAGGCCCCGCCCTGGCATCCTCAGAGCAGAGTAAATTGTACCCACACTGTTTGCAAGTCATGAAGCTTCTGTTTTCCCTCTGCATGGGCAATGCCTGCCCTATTCAGGCCTCATATCTAGGGCCCCACATCAGGTACTGGGACAAGGTGGTAGCTGGTGACTCATGCCACTTCAGGACACCCTTTTTACTCTCTCCAACTGCCCTTTGTTCCTTGGACCTTGTTCTTTGGAGGATGAATTTTACAGCCTCCCAGGAAGTCATCTCAAAGCTGCAGGCAAGGGAATCCACGAAACCTGTGATCATACCATACAGGGACCAGGACATAACAGAGGAGAACAGCCGACCCCATATCCCTACACTAGGGAGCCTGATATCCAAGTTAAATGTTTCTGAGTACTGGGTCAGGCTGTGGGGAGAAAATTCTCCTTGGTTCAAATCCTGGCTATGAAGCTCAGCAGCTGTGTAACTTCAGACATGTCATTAGAGCTCATTACCTGTCAATTTCTTTTTTATTTTTCTTCATTTTAAAAAATATTCTTATCCATATATTTTTCCCGTTATCTCCAACTCTTAAACATCATTTTCTTATCTGTAAAATAAGAGTAAGAGTAAGACCTCCCTCCTAGACTGGTTGGGAAAATTAAAGGAATTAATGAAAATTGTGTTTCACTAGATATTCCCTGTCAGCTAGAGTTACTAATGATGAAATGAGGATAAATTATTTACTGCACAAGACTGTTGCAGGATCTGCAAACCAGGAACAAACATGTGAGTATTCAGGGCTGATCCTCTCTTCCCAATCTGGGCCACCAAGAGAGAAGGAGTTAGGGAGCTCAGATTCTGTAGAAAGCCTCTCGGGGTGGAAGAGGGGATAGAGGGTCCTTATAAGCCTGGTGGATGAGGCTTCACACCAATACGTCTGGAGGATGGGGCTGAATCTCTCCAGGGCTCATTTTTGCCAGGAGACACCAACAGCAGTCAAGCCAGGGCTGACTCCATGACAAGCTCTCTATGCCCACGATTAAGAACTAGGAGTTGGTTGCTTCCACGTGCATGGCCTGATGTTGACTCAACACCAAGTGGCATGAAGTTGGAGGTTCAGAGGGGATCAGGATGTGGTCCTGGAATTCCAAGCCCCTATCCTCCATGACAACGAACACAGCTAGAGGGGGAGCAGAGCATCTGACCCTGGCTCTGCAGCCACAGGCATGGGTTGGCTACTGCTGTGGAGATCAACAGGTTAGGTTACATTGCTTCCCAACACATGAAAGACCTGAGGTTACACCCTGCCACCCTTGCATCAGAAATGGGGGCATTGCAGATCCCCTGTTCCTTTTCACCCTAGGAGTATTACAGTTGTGTCTGGCCAGGAAGATCGGGTGACAGTCTACCCTCCTGCCTCATTTGATAATCTCAATTGTCTCACTTTACTGACAAGGAGAGCAAGGGTCAGAAGACCAAAAGTAGGATCCAAAGTAGGGAAGAGCAGAGCTGAGTGCTCAGAAGCAGCACAGTCGCACCCCTAATCCGTCTCCCCTGGATATGCGGCTGGATCTTGGCCAGTAGAGGGCAGCAGGGCCCGGTGAGAGGAACCTTTCCTGGCTCCACAGGAGCAGTCTCTGGCATCCCTGCTTGAGGCTCAGATAGGGACATGTCAGTCACTCCCATGAGCTTATAACCTGATAAGTCCCTCCCCCACCACGCCCCCAATTTTTTTTTTTTTTTAGACAGTGTCTTGCTATGTAGTTCAGGCTAGCTTTGAACTCACTGTGTACCCTGCCTCAACCTCACAAGTGTCATGATTAGGCCTGTGCTACCATGTCTGGCCCCCAGTTTTTTGTCACTAGGAATCAAACCCTGAGGTGCTCTACCACTGAGCTGCATCCCTAGTCCTTCTTATTTATTTATTTATTTATTTATTTATTTATACGTTGAGATGGGGTCTTGCTAAATTGCCTCAGTTGGCCTCAAACCTATGATCTTCCTGCCTCGGTCACCTTACTAGCTGGGTTTCCAGGCCTGTACTTCCATATTGGGCCACTCCAGCAACATTTTACTGAATAAAAACGGAGCCTCAGAGTGGTGAATGACTTAACTGTTGAGCAGTCTGGCCAAACCCAGAATGAGAGTCATGCTGTCCTAAGTTTGCAGTGGTTCTAAACAGAGACAGACCTGGGTTTCAATTCAGACTCTGCACTCACTGAGTCACAAGATTTACAGTCAAGTGCACTGTCTACGGAAAGATCAAAGGAGACAGCGCAGGAATGCTCTTCTACTTCCATAGGGCTGCCATACTTGAGCCCAAGTAACCCAAATTAGTTTGAGTTTATCTAGGGGAAGTAGGCAGGACCTGAGAGCCACCAGCCCTGCTGTCTCCGAACTGCCCCCAGAATTTGCAGCCCCAGATCTCCCAGGAAGTGAAGTGGAGGGCACAAGGGTTACCCCCCAGGGACAGAATGATCTGGGGGCTGGTGGAAGGAGGAGGGAGAGCTGGAGGTTTGCCTGACGTAGGTGCCTGACATAGGCTCCCACTGGCAAGCAAACCAGGACAGAGACCAGATTGGGTAGGGGTTGCTGGGATAGGTCCACTAGGCACAGAGCCCTTTTCTCCCCGTTCGCCTGCCAGAGGTGGCAAAGGGCACCTCCATCTCTCTGAGGGCCTCCAGAGAGGCACTGACTTAACCTGACCACTTCAGAACCACTCCTTTACCTTTCACTTTCCACTTCACTACCCCAGCCCTTTCTTTCTTTCTTTCTTTCTTTCTTTCTTTCTTTCTTTCTTTCTTTCTTTTTTTCTTTCTTTC
>PVKN010001659.1:0-49340 GCA_004027915.1 Capromys pilorides
TTTTTTTTTTTTTTTTTTTTTTTTTTTTTTTTTTTTTTTTTTTTTTTTTTTTTTTTTTTTTTTTTTTTTTTTTTTTTTTTTTTTTTTTTTTTTTTTTTTTTTTTTTTTTTTTTTTTTTTTTTTTTTTTTTTTTTTTTTTTTTGTATTTTAGCGCAGGGATCTCACTATGTAGATTGGATTCATAGTGATCCGCCTGTGTTCAGCCTCCCAAGAGCTGGGATTGCAGGCGTGCACCACCATGCCCAGTCTCAATCACGTCTCTGCACCTCAGGAGTAGGGCTGTGCTACTGTGTCTACCTAAGCAGGTGCTTTAATCCACTGAGCTATTTAGCCAGCCCTATATTTCTTATTTTTATTATGAATAATTCAGCATATCAAATCATGAAAGTTATACGTAAACCTTAAGGTAAAAATGCGGTTGGAAGGGAAGAGGATTTGATACATTTCCTTACAACTATAGTTGTGAGCTACATACAGACTTGTTTGGTTGGGGTTTTTTTGTTACTGGACTCAAGCTCAGGACCTAGCATTTGCCAGGCATGCAGTGATGCCCCTGAGCTAAACCTCCAGCTCTATAACATTTTTTAATTATGTAGATTTAAAGTAGCACTTTTTTGCTGTTTTTTGTTTAGCCAAGGTCTCACTATGGAGTTTAGGTTAGTCTGGAACTTAGACCTTCTGCCTCAAGTGGCAAATGGTAGGACTTCAGGCACACATAAGTATACCTGGCTCTAAACTAGCATACGTTTATATCCTTATTTAGTTGGTACAGGATCTCATGCAGCTCAGACTCATAGCAGTACTCCTGTCTGAGCCACCTCAGCCCTGGGATTACAGATGTGCACCACCACGCCTGATTTGAGTTGCCAGCACAGCACACCTGGGGTTCCAGGGCCTGCACAGCATGCAGTACTAGGGATTGAACTCAGGTCCTTGTGCTTGCCAGGCAGGCACTTAGATCACTAAGCTATCTACTCAGCCAACTAACATATATATAAACATGATCAGGACTTTTCATATGGCTAGTCTGACCCTTTGGAGTTAACTTCTTCAGCCAGCACTGTACTTACAGTTCTAATCTTTTTTTTATTTATTTTTAATTTAAAATCAATACTAGCCATCTGTGGTGGCCCATGCCTGTAATCCCAGAGCTTGGGAGGCGAAGGCAGGAGGATCAGTGTGAGTTCAAGACCAGCCTAGGCTACAAAAGTGAGCTCAAGGCCAGCCTGAACTGCATAGCGAGACCCTGTCTAAAAAAGTAAAAAAAAATCAATACTGTATAAAGAAAAACGAGGTTTTTGGTTTCCAGATTTTTTTAAAAAAGCAGACCCCTTTTTAGGCTTTTTCATTGGCAGGCGACAAGAGACTAAACCTGAAGTGCAGAGTGGCACAAAGCTGGTGGGCAGTGGGATTTCTTGGTGGGCAAACATGATCTATACTGCATGGAGAAAGGCCTTGAGGCTGTCTTGCAGTGGCCCATCCCTGTCTGCTCCCTCAGGAGAATTAGTCGAGTTGGACCAGTGAGGGGAACTGGAGGAGCAGGGCTCTGCAGTGTTGTCTGGAGTTCCTTCCTAGAAGTCAGGTTAAGGTTTTCAAAGCCCCTCTCAGGAGAAAACCCAACCAGCCAATGGAGTGTTATGCCTGCAGGCAAGGTTTATGCAGTGTTTTTTTACTCTTCTTGCTATCTGGATTCCCCTTGCATGCTTTTCTTTATAGAAAAGAAAGTTCTTTACTGTTGGCATTGTGTCCCTAGTCACCTTACATGATTTTCCCTCTGTTGATTTTATTTATTTTTTGGTATGGGGATTGAACTTAGGATCTTGCCCTTGCCCAAGGCAACACTTATGGTGCTGAGCTATCACCTTTGCCCTTCTCGTGATTTTAGAAACAAGGGAAACGCTACCTCAACAAAAACAACCTGCCACGAGTGGTAGGGATGCAAATAAACTACAGGCCTGGCTCCGGGGCTGGAGGCTTTCTTTAGTCCACTGGGTTTATGGCTTAGACAATGTTAGCAACCTGTGCACCTGAAGTGGAGCATGTGACAGAAAGGACCATGGGGTACAAAGCTGCTTTTTTCCCTCCCCTTTGCACGCTGCTGCCCACTGGCATGAAAACACACTGGAGGCTCCTGGCTCTGCACTATCGGGCTAAGGGCTCTGGCCAGACGTAGAGACAAGCAGCCCACACCTGATGGTTGTGTCGGGACCCGCCAGGTCGAATAATTGGTCCACGCCTGTCTCAGGGCCTTCGTCACTTCCCGTTTTATTTAGGGGTTTGCCTACTACCTTCCTGCGCGAATGAAGCAGGAGATCCTGGAAAGCACAACTTGCTTTCAACAACTAGCTCAGCAGGAGACTGCTTCTGAAAGCCGCTAGTGTTGCAAGGAAAGCGGCCCGGGTTGTGTGGGGGAGTGGACGCCGGAACCTTTGGTTCCTGTCCTTTGCAGCACGCAGCCGTGGAGTGGAACAGTGAGCTCGTAACCATGGCCGCGGCTGTACCACCTCTGAAGCATTGGCGCACGACGCTGGAGCGAGTGGAGAAGTTCGTGTCACCACTCTATTTTACAGACTGCAATCTCCGCGGCAGGTGCGAGCGGGGACAGGGACAAATCCAGGGAGATTTGTAGGTAGCGGAAAGGCGGAACTCGGGGGGAAACGGATCCTGCTCTTCCGCCAGCCTCTTCGGGGAAAGGCGCCCGGTGGCCGCGCTCGCCAGCTTTCTGACGCCAGAACGGCTGAGCTACGACGACGCCATACAGCAGGATTTTTGTCCAGCGCAGGTCGGCCACCGCTTCGGACCCACGTAGGTAACGCCCGGTGGGAGCTCACCGGAGGCCCACCCCCGCCCTCTTCCTCGACCTGCCACCCATCATGGCACAGAGCCCCATGCCGTTTGGACTCGGTAGTTTCCACCTGGTCCTTTCCTGAGACTCCTGCGCCAGCGTCTAATGGCTTTTCTCCTCCTCTCTCCTTTTGTCTTTTCATGTGGCTGAGCACTTTGCAGCAGAAGCTCGAGAGCAAGTCTCAAGCTCCTGCTGATACTTCAATGCAGGAATCACCCAGAAGGGGCTTGCACCTTTGGGCACATCATCCTGGCTCTTGTAGGTGGTGGACCTGCTGGTTCCGGGTGGAGATAATAATCCCCGAGGCGTGGGTGGGCCAAGAAGTTCACCTTTGCTGGGAAAGTGATGGAGAAGGCTTAGTCTGGCGCGATGGGGAGCCAGTCCAGGTGAGTGGCCCAGCCACAGAGCTAGGAACATCATATCTGAGCCCCAACCCAGTGACCATCCTATGTGGTTGTTTGCTTACAAATTAAGAACCAGATAGTTTCATGTACTGGTTCTGTTCTAAACTGGACTCTCAATCTAGGGTGAGGACTATGGTGTTTCTTATCCTAGAAGAAATAAGAGCCCTTTTTCCTAACCCCCTGCCTCCCTCCTTCCCTTGTTTTGGCTCAACTGGGGGATGCAGCCACCTGGTACCCACTCCTAAAAGTACTGGGGATATAGCAAGGGACGAGGTGCACCTACTTTGGCTTCATGGGGTTTCTCTTCAGGTATTTAAATATGCAGGCTACAGTGGCAACCATAAAACACACTCAGTTCTTCTTCTACTTCCTGTCCAGAATTTTTTTTATTTTTAATCTTTTTGAGACAGGGTTTTGCTATGTAGTTGAGGTCACTTTGTAGCCTAGGCTGGTTTCGAACTCAACAGTTCTCCTCCCTCAGTCTCCCAAGTCCTGGGGTTACATATGTGTGCATCAGGTATCAAATTCACAACCTTGCATTTGCCAGGGTGCATCAGTTATCAAATTCACAACTTTGCACTTGCCAGTCAGGCACTATGCCACTGAGCTATATCCTAGGCCCTTTATCCAGAACTGTTGGCATAAGGCCATGAGGTTTTCCACTGGCAAACAGGTGCCATTTGGTGGTCAGGATGCTCACCGTTATAGGATGGGGAGCCTTGCTTGGGAAAGAGGACCAAGCTGCTTATGTGTTCTTTGAGCTGTTCAAAGACCTGAGTCCTGTCTCTTTTTCCCTTCCCTATCAGGGTCTGACCACAGAGGGTGAGAAGAACAGTTATATCCTCACCAACAGGCTAGGAGAAGGAGACCCCCGGAGGTGAGTGAGTGAGTGCCTTTGCCCTGGTGGGTGCTTAGGGAAAAGGCCTAAGGGACTTCAGAAGCACTACTACCTCCATCACAGATTGTCCACCACCTGGAGATGACGTCCCCTCAGTGTTCAGATTCTCAGTGTTTCAGTAAAAAATGATTTTAACTAGCTGAGTTAAAGTGCTTTGAAAAAAGAAAAATAGTAATAAGAAGTGCTTTTTGGAAGGCTGAGGCAAGAGAATCAGTGTGAGTTTGAGACCAGCCTGGGCTACAAAAGTGAGTTAAAGGCCAGCCTGACCTGCATAGCCAGACTCTGTCTCAAAAAGACATATATACATACGTATGTACATACATACATAATTAAAAGATGAAAAGTGCTTTGGTTCTTCCACCACCATTACCCTGGTGCTGAGGCTCAAACCTAGTAACTTGCTCCTCCTGGTCAAGTTGCCTGCTATTGAGCTACACCTGGCTTTGATATTTTCCACCCTCACTTATTACAGCCCATAATATAGGCATCTTATGACACCACCTGAAGAGCTTCATAGACATCATTATTGTGCTATTTATTGAACACTATTTCAGATACTTCTGCATACTGGGAGTATGGTGGGGAATAATGTCCTCAACAACAGAGAGACAGAAATATTCATGTAAGCCAGGCATGATGGCTTAGGCCTCTAAATCCAGCACTTTGGGAGACTAGACAGGAGAATTGCAAATTGACCATTTCCTGTGTGTCTTAGCAACTTGCCAAGACACACACACACACACACACACACACACACACACACACACAGATGGCTGGGGATGCAGTTTAACGAGAAGATGTGAGGTTCATTCCCTCATACTGCTGAAGAGAACTCAATTACAAAATAAATGAGGGCTCTGAAAGAGAGTGCTGGGAGTTGAGTATGGGATATGTTCTAGACAAGTTGGAGATAGGGAGAGGGTTTTTTTATTATTATTACTTTTAATAAGAGATAACAATGTGGGCTGGCAAGATAGCTCAGCGGTCTAAAGCGCCTAGTTAGGCAAGCGTAGGCAACCACAGGGACTGTGGTTCGATTCCTGGCACCACATGCTGTGCCAGCCCCACCCTCAAGGCAGGCTGAGCTGGTCATAACATAAATAAATACATAAATAAATTTTTAAAAAATTATTTTTTATTTTTTGGCTGGACCGGAGTTTGAACTCATGACCTTGCACTTGCCGAGCAGGCACTTGTACCATGGAGCTATCTGCTTAGCCCAAGAAATTCTTATTAAAAAAATAATAATAACAATGTGAGCCGGGCATGGTAACGGACGCCTATAATCCCAGCACTTGGGAGGCTGAGCCAGGAGGATCGGTACGAGTTCAAGACCAGCCTGGGCTACAAAAGTGAGCTCAAGGCCAGCCTGAACTGCATAGCAAGACCCTGTCTCAAAAAGACAAAAAATAATAACAGTGTGACAGTTTCAAAACAAGTTAGTACATTCCCAATATTTGATACAGCGTATATTATTGTCTTCCTAGTAGTTTTTTCAGAGCACGGGGTATAGATGTGATAATTTTTCTAATCATTATTGGTACAAAAATTTCTTCACATTGAACTAAGAGAAAATAGGTGTATACATAATCCAATGTTTCAGGAAGAGGGTTTTATTGGGGGAAGGGGATTGGTTGTTTTTTGAGACAAGGACTCAGTATATAGTTCAGGCTGGTGTTGAACTCACTGTATGGCCCAGGATGATCTTGAACTCAGCAGTCCTTAAACCTCAGCACCCTGAGTGCTAGGATTACAGATGTGGGCCACCAAGCCCAGCTGAGAGGAAACTAAAGTCTTCCCTCAGCTGAGGTTACCCCATAAGATATGAGTGGAACAACGTCCAGTCTTTTTTTAGTAGGTTTTTTTTTTTTTTTTTTTTTAATGTAGTTAGTTCAGAATCTGTAGGGTTTCCCTACACAAATCAGACTCATAGTGATCCTTACTATTTTTCAGTGTCCCAAGTGCTGGGATTGCAGACATGTGCCACCACGTCCAGTCTCATTCACCATCTCAGCACACCCCAGGGGCAGGGGCAGCACAGCAAGCCAGGGATCAAACCCTCGGCCCCTGCATCTGCCTAATTAGGTGCTTTTATCTGCTGAGCTATCTAGCCAGCCACAGCTTCCAGTCTTGCTGGCTGGAGTTGGGCTAAAAAGTCTCACTGTTAATATGCAGGATAGGTTCTGAGGCTAAGGCAGTACTTTGCTTATGCAGCTTTGGTAATAAGAGAGTAAACAGTACTGTGATTCACAGGCTCCCAAAGCCAGGCCATTTATTTGTTCGTTTTGTTTTTGGCGGGACTGGGGTTCAAACTCACAACCTTGCACTTGCCAGGCAGGCACTTGTGCCATGGAGCTATCTCCCCAGCCCCCCAGTCAGGCCATTTAATGTCCTTGACCAGGGCAGAATACTCAGCAGGACACTGGTTAGGCCTGGGGTTTCTGCCACATAACTGCCCACCATGGATTCTCCAGCTGGCTGGTTTGGGAAGGGCAGCTAGGCACCTCCTCTGAATCCCTTCTCTGGCCTATGGAGGTTCCTTGCATTACTTTGTCTGAGGCTGCCTCCTCATGTTTGCAGCCTGACTCTCTATGTGGAAGTGGCCTGCAATGGGCTGTTGGGGGCTGGGAAAGGAACCATGATTGCTCCCCCTGACCCAGAGAAGATGTTCCAGCTGACCCGGGCTGAATTGGCCATATTCCATCGGGATATCCACCAGCTCCTGGTAGACTTGGAACTACTTCTGGGCATAGCCAAGGTACTGACACCCCATATCCTGCTCACCCTCCAGAGCCTGCTGAGGATGTGTCCCTCAGGTCACTGGAACTCTGGAATCCAGGAAAGAAAGATGTCCCTAAGGGAAATGGTGCTAAGGGGGGGACAAAGGGCTGGAGGCCCTTCTAGAAACCCTGGAAAGTCAGCTGAGCCCAGAGCTGAGCTGTGCTTGAGAGGAGGCTCAGGGGCAGAACCCTACACAGGGCCTTGGGAAGGACAACCAGCGCAGTTTCCAGGCCCTGTACACGGCCAACCAGATGGTGAATGTCTGTGACCCTGCTCGGCCTGAGACCTTCCCAGTGGCCCAGGCCTTGGCTTCTCAGTTCTTTGGCCAACGTGGTGGTGACAGCCAGCACACACTACATGCCATGGGGCACTGCCACATTGATACAGGTAGGTGCCCCCAGGTTGAGTTAGCTGGGGAAGCAGGCAATAGAGCCCTTGAACCCTGACTGTGCCCAAGAAGCATACTGTGGCTCTCAGCAGTCCCATGCCCCTCTTGTGCCTCAGTTTCTCCACATGCAAAGTAGGGCAGGGATACTCAACACTATGAGCTCTTTTGACTTTGGCTTATTCTGTCAACAAAACCTGCTGTCTCCCAGGCCCTGTGTCAGAGCATGGCATAGCATTGTAGAGGTGATTACTACAGAGTGACCACAGCTATGGTGATGCATGGGGAGCCTTATGGGAAACCTAGGAGAGACACTTAATCCAGCTGAGTGGAGCAAGATGTGATTGGCAAGATCATTCCAGTCCTCAGAGAGAGTAGATATAGAGTTAACTGAAACTGGGCCTAAGCACCAGTATCATGGATTAGTTTTGGTCCTACTCCTGAATCGCAGAACAAGGTTCTCTTCTGTGTCAGTTTGAGGGGAGGGTGATGTCAGGATGTGAGGTTGCATTGTTCTGGGTAGGTAAAGAAACTGAGGTCTCCTTCCCCACCCTCTCCCATCATGCAGGGAATATGAAGAGACAGCTGAGGAGTTAATGGCCATAAGGAAGGCTAGGGTGACAGGGTGCTAGAACAGGGAAGGGACAGGGGTCCTTTGAGACCTTGGCAGTGCACACTCTTGCCCTCTTCCTCTTCAGCCTGGCTGTGGCCCTTCAGGGAGACTGTGCGGAAATGTGCCCGGAGCTGGGTGACAGCCCTGAAGCTCATGGAACAGAATGCCGATTTCATCTTCGTCTGCTCCCAGGTCAGGGGTGGTTCTGTAGGGCAGAGGATCCTGGGAATTCTTGAGCCCCAGAGCTCCAGGTTCTTAGCCTTGTGTGATGGTCCTTGGCCCATCTCTCTCCACCTCTTCCCCATAGGCACAGCAGCTCGAATGGGTAAAGAGCCACTACCCCAGCCTATATGCCCAGCTTCAGGAGTTTGCCTGCCAAGGGCAATTTGTGCCTGTGGGAGGCACCTGGGTGGAGATGGTGAGTCTCAGTCCCCAAGGCAATGGCCTTCCCCGAGGTGGCCAGCCCTTTGGCCTGGTGGGTGGTTTTCTGGAGGCTGTTCCTACCCTGTTTGTGGTAGGACTTACTTGTCTCCTGGGGTTCCCAGGAAGGTGGGTCTGATCCCAGCACCACCACAGGCAGATGCACACTTACACTTGGCAGGACTTGAGGAAGTGGGCACTTCCTGAGGCCCAGTCTCTCCTGCATTGGAGATGGGGAGCTGGCCTTTGCCCCTGCCTGCCTTCTGCCCACTCAGGCTGACTGGCTGCCTCCCTTTCCACTCACCAGGATGGGAACCTGCCCAGTGGAGAGGCTATGGTGAGACAGTTCCTGCAGGGCCAGAGCTTCTTTCTGCGGGAGTTTGGGAAGCTGTGCTCTGAGGTGAGTTGGGCCACCCCCAGCAGGGCACAGTGACTAGGCTCTCCCAGGGCACTGGGAGCTGAGGCTGGGTCCTGCATGGCCTTCTTTCTACAGTTCTGGCTGCCCGATACGTTTGGTTACTCAGCACAGCTCCCTCAGATCATGCGCGGCTGTGGCATCACACGTTTCCTAACCCAGAAGTTGAGCTGGAATTTGGTGAACTCCTTCCCTGTGAGCACATCCCAGGATCAGAGTCTCAGCAAGCCTGTTTTCTCTGCCCAGGCTTATTGAGGGACATCAAATCCCATGGGGAGTGGGGTTGGGGAATAGCGCTCCATCAGCATTGTGCAGCAGGCAAGCCAGGGCAAGGGCCCATTTGGGAAGACCACCCTGTTCAGCCTGACCCTAACCTCTCCACTCTCTCTGTTTCCTGCTCTAGCACCACACCTTTCTCTGGGAGGGTCTGGATGGCTCACATGTGTTAGTTCACTTTCCACCTGGTGACTCCTATGGAATGCAGGTCACTGTGGAGGAGGTGAGGGGCACCTAGGGCCTGGTGAGGGGAAGCTGAAGGGTGAGGGGAAGCTGAAGAGAGCTAAGCATCCTAGGCTAGGTAGGCCCATACTCTGTCCTCTGTCTAGGTGTTAAAGACGGTGAACAACAACCAGGACAAGGGGCGTGCCAACCACAGTGCCTTTCTCTTCGGTTTTGGTGATGGGGGTGGCGGCCCCACTCAGACCATGCTGGACCGTTTGAGGCGCCTGGGCAACACTGACGGGCTGCCCAGGTCAGACCTGGCTCTTCTGTAGCCACTTCAGCCCTGGTCTCCTAGCCTTCCCTCTGCTCCTATGCTGGGCTTGGCCCCTCTGCCCAACCTTATCCTCCCCAAGCCCTGCCTTCAAGCTTCTCCAGGCTTCACCTACTGGGTAGGAGGAGTACCATGATGAGCAGGAGCCTGAGCCCAACAGAGGGGAATTAGTGAGTTTCCAGAACCAGTGCTGTGTGTGCAGGGACCTGGGGCCCGGGGGGAGGTCCCCTGTTGGGCCTGTACATCTTGTCTATGCTCTTGGAGTAGAAAACTGTGTGAGGCCCAGGCTGTGCCCTCCCTCAGGGTGCAGCTATCTTCTCCAGACCAGCTCTTCGAGGCACTGGAAAGTGACCAGGGCAAGCTATGCACGTGGGTCGGGGAGCTCTTCCTGGAGCTGCACAATGGCACCTACACCACCCATGCCCAGGTCTGTAACCAACTAGGGGCAAGGCAGGGGCAAAGGCCAGTTGTTCATCCCAAAAAGAGACATGCAAGGGCTAGGGCCCCATTGTGCTAAAGAAAAAGGGCTGGGTGAAGTGGGCAGAAAGGTTTACAGCTCAAGTGCTTGTAGAATATTATGGGGTATTCAGACAGGCCCCATATTCACCTACTCTCGCACCCTGGGCACAGATCAAGAAGGGGAACCGGGAATGTGAGCGGATCCTGCATGATGTTGAGCTACTCAGCAGCCTGGCTTTGGCCCGCAGTGCCCACTTCGTGTACCCAGTAGCCCAGCTGCAGCACCTCTGGAGGTCAGCCTGGCACCTGCCCCTGCCCAACCTAGACCCCTTTGCCACCGCCACTGTAGCATCCCATCCCCACCATTGCTGCCCTCACAGGCTTCTGCTCCTGAACCAGTTCCATGATGTGGTGACTGGAAGCTGCATCCAGCTGGTGGCTGAGGATGCCATGAAACACTATGAAGGTGAGGCTGACAAGTCCTGCCACCCTCTGCACCTGCAGCTGGGCCCGGGAATCCCTCTGGAATTCACAGGTCTCCCAAGCCCAACATCCTATGAGCAGCTCCTCTCCACAGATATCCGTTCCCATGGCAACACACTGCTCAGTGCTGCAGCTGGTGCCCTGTGTGCTGGGGAGCCTGGGCCTGAGGGCCTCCTGGTTGTCAACACACTGCCCTGGAAGCGCACAGAAGTGTTGGCCCTGCCCAAGCCTGGTGGGGCCCAGAACCTCGGTAGGAGCAAAGGAAGGAACCTAGCCCACCAGACGAGAAAAAGCATACTCCTATAGGGGTCACTTGGGGTTCAAGGGTGCCTCATGCCAGAGGATAGGAACCATATCCTTCACCACCCTGATTTGACCTGAATGAGGTATCTGGATGATCAGTGGCTTGCACTGACAGCTGGGCCTCACCCTCAGCCCTGGTGACCGTGCCTAGCATGGGCTATGCGCCTGCTCCCACCCCTTCCTCACCGCAGCCTCTGCTGCCCCAGAAGCCAGTGTTTGTGATGCAGGAGGTAAGTCCAGTAGCTCCTGGGCAGACAAGGCTGCCCTAGGTGCTCCTGAGCCTGGAGCCAGGGGGCTGGAGCTGGAGGTGGTGGGAGAGGGGTGGTTGTGGGAAGCCCCTACAGGCTCAGTCTCAAAATCCTGCCCACCCAAGACTGACGGTTCCGTGACTCTGGACAATGGCATCATCCGAGTGAGACTGGATCCAACTGGCCACCTGACGTCCCTAGTCCTGGTGGCCTCTGGCAGGTGCTAACTCCTTGTTGTCCTTTCCCTGCACCTGTGCCCCGTCCCTTGGCCACAACAGCCCATTAAGGCCTCACCAGGGACCTGTTGTGCGTGAGGCAGACTGGTCCAGGAGACGCCTGCTTCCACTTATCCTGCCCCATTCCATCAAGTACAGCTGGAGCGCACAAGGGCATACAGGTGTGAGGTGCCAGTTCCCATGTCCTTTCAGGGAGGCCATTGCTGAAGGTGCTCTGGGAAACCAGTTTGTGCTGTTTGATGACATCCCCTTGTACTGGGATGCTTGGGACGTCATGGACTACCACCTGGAGACACGGTATCCGCTGGGCAGGACTTCGAAAACAAGAGGTGGGGATACAGACTGGCCTGGCTCAGTGTCCCCCTCTATCCTCCAGGAAACGTGTAGTGGGCCAGGCAGGGACCCTGTCTATAGGCACTGAAGGTGGCCTTCGGGGCAGCGCCTGGTTCCTGCTGCAGATCAGCCCCAACAGTCGGCTCAGCCAGGAGGTTGTGCTGGACATTGGCTGCCCCTATGTCCGTTTCCACACTGAGGTAGTTGGGACAAGGTGGTGGCCATTTTTGCCAGGAATGGCTGGTGAGGAAGGATTGGCCCTACCTAAGGGTGGCCTTGTCTACCCTTCCCTTGTGCTACCAGGTACACTGGCATGAGGCCCACAAGTTCCTGAAGGTGGAGTTCCCTGCCCGTGTACGGAGCCCCCAGGCCACCTACGAGATCCAGTTTGGGCACCTGCAACGACCTACGCACTACAACACCTCCTGGGACTGGGCTCGATTTGAGGTCTGCCATGAAGTGAAGAAAGGGGCTTGGACCCTCTCTCCCTGGCTGGGAGACAGGCTCCATGGTGTGGGAGAGAAAGAGGAAGAGGACCAGCAGTTGCCTGTGCCAGGGCTCAGGCTAAATGCTGTACATTTAGTTTGATACTCATGAGGAGGCTAAGGCAGACAGGTTGAGTGGCATGCCTGAGGTGGAGACTGGAATTCAGTCCTACTGACAGGTGTGCTGAAGAATAGGGGCCCAAGGAAAGGAGTGGGGTCACCAAGTGTGCATGGGCCTGCCCTGTGCAGGTGTGGACCCATCGCTGGATGGACCTGTCTGAGCATGGCTTTGGGCTGGCCCTGCTTAACAACTGCAAGTATGGGGCCTCAGCACGAGGCAATGTCCTCAGCCTATCTCTGTGAGTGGGCTCTCCCAGGCTGGGCTATTGCAGCAGGGCTGGTCTTTCTGGACCAAACTCTAGTCCTGCCCTTCCTCCTATCCTAGCCTGCGGGCTCCTAAAGCTCCCGATGCTACTGTTGACATCGGATGCCATGAATTCACCTACGCACTGATGCCACATGAGGGTGAGTGCCAGGCACCAGGATTTTCCTGTGCTCTAATAGCCCCTATCCTTATCTGAGCCTCAGATGAACCACCCTCCTTGGGACATACCTTAGCCCAGCCCCCACAGAGGGTTTCATTTTCACCATGTGTGCCTTTCTGGCCATGCCAGGCTCCTTCCAGGATGCTGGTGTTATCCCTGCTGCCTACAACCTCAGTTACCCATTGTTGGCACTGTCAGTCCCAGGCCCAGCCCCAGCCACTGCCTGGAGTGCCTTTTCACTCTCCACACCAGCTGTTGTGTTGGAGACTGTCAAACAGGTAAGCAAGAGGAAGCTCTCTGGGGTCAGAGTCCTAGTCTGGCCATCCTCCAGCTTGCCCACTACTTGCCTCCCTCCCCAGGCTGAGACCACAACCCAGAACCGCACACTGGTCCTGCGACTGTATGAGGCCTATGGCAGCCACGTGGACTGCTGGGTGCACACATCACTTCCTGTTCAGGAGGCTGTCCTGTGAGTGAAGGGATGAGGTGGGGTTGAAAGTGGGAGTCCCACCCACTTCTGGCCCTGATGACCTCTCTTGGTCCGTAGCTGCGACCTCCTGGAGCGTAGAGATCCTGCTGGCCAGCTGCCCTTTCAAGATTCACGCCTGAAAGTCACCTTTTCTCCCTTCCAAGTGAGGTCTCTAGTGCTTGTGCTCCAGCCTCCATCAAACTGAGTGATTAGGGGTGATGTTTTGTTTGTACAAGGCTCTGGGACTCAGTTGCCTCCCCAGCCTAAAACAAGGACCTGTCACCTCTCATACAATAAATTCTTAGGTGAGCAGCTGCCCTGCTTGTAGCTCCTGCTGGCTCTCCTAGGAGCTTGTCTTCAGCTTTCAGGGAGAAGGGGACTGTTTCTTCCCAGGGATTTGGAGCCAGGGCAGGACCTAAAGTTACTGGGTATGCAGGATGTGGGTAACACCCCAGAGTCTAGAAACCATAAGATAAGAGGCAGAAGGCCTGGAGAGAAGGCCAGGTAAGTGCATTCTAGCTAGGCCTATAGGACAGCAGCTATGACCAGTCTGGGCCTGGCCTGGAGGAGCTTGGAACCTTGGCTACATACTATATATTTTGTTTATAGGTGTACCACCTCCCAGGCACTGGTAGCCAGAGCCTTGAGGATGGATGGGGGCTTCCCTTGCCAGAGAGGGCATCCGTAGGGCTGGCTAGACAGCAGGCTTCATTCCAACACAGCTATTGAGTCAGGCAACGTGGCACCTGTCTGTAATCCCTGAAGTTAGAATGCTGAGACAGGATCATGATAGGTTCAAGGCAAGTCTGGGCTACATAGCAAGATTTTAAGAAATAAAAACAGCCTAGCTATTATAGACCTGCAGCCAGCCCAAGAAGTGCCAGAAAGTTCAAATTTATTCATTCATTTAAAAATACTGCATTTTCCATGTGGGCTTTAAAAATGTGGAATATCAGGTACAATTAAAATCACAACAGTTGTGCAGGGAACAGCCAGACTACAGCCATGCTGCCCTTCCAGTGTTGCTTGCAGAAACTCAGACAGGTCCAGGTTCTCAGCAGGGCACCGAAAGGGTGAGTACAAGCAAGGAGATCAGCTAAGAGGCTATGGTGCCCCCAGGCTGCTCAGATGGGGTGTCAGCCTTCCTCTTCTGGGGTCTGTGGTGGCCTGGGGGAGAAAAGAGGGAATGCTAAGACCCTGACTGGGCCTGCTCAACAGCCTTACCCACCTTTACATCCCATCTGCCTTCCAAGGCCCACTTACCTACCTGTGGTGGCCTGTCGCCGCCATCTCCGCCTCCTCCCTTTTTCATGGACTGTGGGAGCTCCTGGGTCATGTTGGAGGCCTGGACCCTTAGGCTGCCAGGCTGCAGTCACCTCAGGAAGGTCTTGCTCAGGCCCTGGTGTCTTAGAAGGGCCCTTGATCACAGGTGGAGGGTGCTGGGTAAGACACACAAGTCCTGTGGTTTCCTACTGGGCTTCCTTCAGAGGAGCCATAGGTTGGTCAATACCCACCCACCTCTGTCAGGGGCAGGCAGCTGGCAATGAGCCCAGCCTGGGAGGTACAGCCAGGGAAGGGCTGCATTGAAGAGAGGGGTTGACAGCTGTACCTCCATTCCATCCAGGGGTCCTGGGTGGGTTTTCTGGGATTTCTTTTTTCTGGACTTGCCCCCTGTAGGATACTTTGCTGGGGTTTAGTGGTCCCGGAGCTCCAGCCCTTTCTCTAGCCACCCACTCCATGGCATGGCTTCTTAGTCTGTTACATCAGCAATTGCTTACCTTTTGGGGCCAGGGGACCAGGATCCCCCTAAAACAGAAGAAGCAGAATTGCGAAATCTGCCTGTGTTGGGAGTAACAACTTTCCTTAGAGTCAAGCCTCATAGCTTCCTGCCTGGAAGCCTCCACCAGCGGCCACCCAGGGCTTGGCAAAGGGGAGGGACATAATGGAAACAATGTGGCCCTTGGGGACCTGCCATAAGCTCCAGGCATCTCCACCCCACCAGCTTCCCCGGATTGTGTGCAGGTGTGAGCAGCAAAGCCCAAACCTGAAACCAGATGGTGCGGCCACTCCGGTCCCGTAGGGAGCTCATCCCCGGCATGCTATAGCACTGCAGCCAGTCTCTGAATGCAGCAAAGTCTTCCTCCCCATGATCTGGCCCATAGCCTTTGCCTCCTGTGGGACCCAGGGACCCAGCAGAGGTTGAAGGGCTGCTGACTATGAGCAGGAAGAGTAGGACCTCAGCTGTGACCGAGTCACGGGCCAAGCTCCCCTCTTGCCACTCATTGTATCCTCATAGTTGTGCCTTCCCCACTGTGGCCCATGCCTTCCCTAGCTTGCAATAGCCCTGCCTGCTATGTTGCAGCCTAGAGGAGACAGGCATTGGCAAGAAGTCCAGGAACTCCCAACCCAAGTGGGGGATCCAAGCCTAGGAATACAGCTGCCCATGTTGTACAGTAGGGGTCACAGACTGTCTTGGATCCCCGGACCTCACCCAACTGGACCACTTCCTTGGGTACCAAGTGGCAAAGTTCCAACAGGTCTGGGTTCTGCATCTTGGCCCTGATCTTCTGGCTCAGAGTGAGCTCTGGGTTCTGGAGAGGGGCAAGCAGAACCTGGCCATCAGCTTGTGGCAGGGCCCCAAGGCAACTTATCCTCTCCCCATCCTCCTTAGATGGAGCTGAGCTTGGAATGTCCATATCCAGACCACAGCCCCACATCCCAGAGGTTCCCTTACCAGCCGGTGATGCTGCAGGGCCTCCAAGACTGTGCGTGCCTTCTCAAAGGGTGGGATTCTCAGCCTGGCATAGCAGGGAAGCAAAGTGGCCATGCTGAGCCTCAGCAGTGGGCACACCTGCCCCCCAAGCCCATACCCATGGCCTGCCTGCTGACCGGAACAGAATCTCTGCTCGTAGATAGTTGCCAATGCCATTGAAGAACCGCTGGTCTAGGAGGGCCTCACAGATGGGCCGGTTGAAGGCCTTATCTGCCAGGTTTTGGAGCACATTTTCCCTGGGGAACACAGCCTGGAATATGAGGCCTGTACCCCACTTCTGAGGCAAGAGGGGAGAGGGGGAAACTTCTAGGTGCAAGAAGAGGAATCCAAGTCCTACCTCTCCTTGCCTCAATACTATTTGGACACTGGAGCCTCGGGTTTCGTTCTGTTCAGTGGGGACAATATGAAACTTAAATTTATAAAAGGTAAAAAATAGCGATCTAAAGCAACATGTTCAGGGAGCACGTGGTTCTGTACAGTACCAGGTGCTCAGGACACTTGAGCACAAAGGTAAGTGAGCACGGAGCCTCTGCATGTGTGATCCAGAACTCCCTATGAGAACCCTGGTGACTTGGGCCATATATGTGGGTTTGACCTTGCCCTAAGGGGCATCTGGCTGATAGTGGGGAGCGGGGGGTACAATGTACCTACAATTGGGCCTCGAAGACTTAATTGGAAGTGGATCCCCACTTCCAAGGGTTGGGGATCCTTCCCCTACCCCCAAAGAAGCATTTTGCAAAATGCTTCTGTAGGGAAAGACTCAGGGTAGACTGGCTGGGCTAAGGGCATAAGAGTATGATGGAGCCAGAAGACCAAGTCTGGGGAAAGAGAGGAGATAGTAAGAGAGAATGGAAAGTTCCCTGGGTGCTGCTCTGGCCCCACAGGCTCCCCAGCAGGTGGATCCCCCAAACAGCCTTGCTGTCCATAAGAGAAAAGTTTCTAGCAGGCCAGTTCTGCAGCCCCCTGCTAAGGGCCAGATTGGCACTCTGTAGAAGGCAGGAAAGGCCTTCCTAGCTGTCCAAATTAAGGTACACAAAAAGCCAGGGCCAGACCTGTTCCAGAGTGTACACCCAGGTTCACATCTGAGCAAGCCAGAGATGCAATTAAGTCTTCAAGGCCCAACTGTAGGTACATTGTACACCCGCCCCACCACCACCAGGAAGGAGAACATACTAAGGCCACCCCAGCCTCTATGACTCCTGTCAATTAGAATCCTCTCCTCAGATATGTGGGCTCTGTCCCTCTCTAAGCTATACCCTGCTCCTCCACACCTGCCACTGAAGTCATCCTCTGCATCTTCACCTGTTGGACTTTAACCAGCTCATGTGTCTGAGTTCACCTTGTTTCCTGTTCCCTCTCAGCTGATGGTAATACCAGCCCAGAGCAAAGCTGGCACAAACCAGCTACTCATGCCTCTCAGAGGGGATGAAAGTTCCTGGTGCTATGTCATTTCAGGAGGCTTGCAGGAAGGGATCAGAGGAGACCCCAAGACAGACTGGGGCTGACTATGTGGGAGACCATCCAACCTGACTAAGCTGTCATAAGGCAGTCCGCGGAAGCAGCCCTATGCTGTCTCCCACCCTACCCCTTTTTGGTGAATCTGGAGGTTGAACCCAGGGCCATAAAATACACATACTGAGCAAGGCTTTACCACTGAGCTACATTCACAGCCCTCCTTAGGTGTTTGTTTTTGTCTTTTTGTCTAGCTATGCAGTTCAGGCTGGCCTTGAGCTTGCACGGATCCTGCCTCAGCCTCCCAAGTGCTGGGATTACAGGCGAGCGCCACCACGCCTGGCCAGACCGCCTTTAGGTTTTGTTGAGACAGGGTCTCAAGCACCCAGGCTAGCCTGGAGTTCAGGAATCCTGCCTCTACCTCGCGAGTACTGGAGTTATAGGTGTGGGCCTCTCCTGGCTGCAGCTTTGCTTCTTACTCTTCTGTCCTAGAGAAAGCAGGAAGAAACCGTGGTTGTCTGGGTACAAGCTGCAGCTCATGCTAGTGGTTCTTTGTTCACGCAGTGGCCTTTCTTCTCACCCCAGGGCTCAGGACGCCGACCCAGAGTGGGAACACTGCCTTGGTCCTCATACCGGGTGCTAGTCCTACCTGAACTGTTCATACTCCAGCAGGACACAGGGTCCGCGGTCCGGCTGCCACTCGCCCCCCAGGTCCCAGCGGCCAAAGCGGCGGATGTCCACGAAGCACAGGGCCAGACGTGGAGCAGGAGAGGCCGTGTAGAAGCGTAGGTGGGCATGGGGCGGCAGCGCCTCGGCTGGCGCCAGCTGGAAGGAGCCAGTCATCCCGAAACGGAAGACTAGGGCCAGAGGCTCTTGAGCGGGCTGGGCTCCAGGCAGGGGGCTCAGCGTCAGGCGCAGCTCCTTACCCCGGGCTGTAGCCGAGATGCAGTAGGCGCTGCTCTCGAAGGGCACCTCGGGGTTGCGGCTGACCGGGGACTTCTCCACTGCCCCACAGAACACCAACTCGCGGCAGGCCTGGTTCACGAAGCGGCTGGCCAAGTGCAGCTCAGGACCCTCGGGCATCCTGCAAAGGGGCGACAGACAGGGCCGGTGGCCCTGGGTGAGATGGGTGTTATCACTTGTATTCGCCAGAAGAGGTCACACAAGAGAATCAACTGGGATTGGCCCAATGCGCGGAAGTCAGGGGAGCTGGATTCCGTTGGGGCAGCGGCCCTCATCCTGCTCACCCCCTTGCTGCCCTGGGCTTCCTCACAGCTCGTAGATCAAGTCTCGACCTCTGCGGGACATGCGATCCCTGTGCCGCCTTGTCCGAGGGGGTTCCACGCACCCCGCTGCTCCTCGGGCTCCCAGATCCTGGGGACTCTGGCCCCGCCTCCTCCACCTACGCCACTCACCCGCCCCAAGCGAGCCCAAGATAGTAGGGGCAATGTTAAGGTCCCGCGCCCAAGCAAGGCCTTCGTGCAGCGTCAGAGGTGGCGAGAGTGCCTCAGGCACAGGCCGGAGTGGTCTCCCGGGGTCTGCGGCCACGCCCCTGGGTTCGTGGGCGGGACCGCAGCGCAAGGTCCGCCGGGAAAGGAGTGCAATTCCGAGAGGTATTTGCGATTCCAGACCTGGAGGAGCGCTGATCACAGCTGGGGTTGCAGAAAGGGAGTCGCGGCGCATTCTGGGTGGGGTGACACTCCAGCAGAAAGCAGCTGCGATGTCCCCAGCACAGGTGCGAGCACAGATGCACGTAGTCGCGGCCCCTGGGGAGCCGGTGGTGGCCGGCAGTGTCACCAACACAACACAACGCAACACAAACAAAACATCTACCCTGCATGCCTGATGGGGAGTGCACCCTCAGTAGGAGCCAGGAACCCAAAAAACTTCAACTTTGGTGGAATTGTCTGAAGTGAGATTTAGGCCAAGACACGAGGACTCAGGCACAAAGCCAGCACAGAGATGTGGCTGTGGACAGGTACCACGCCAGCACAAGGATGGGCTGCGGCAGGGGCTCGGGGGCAGCTGGATGACAGTCACAATACAGTCACACAGGACGGCCCTAGCTGGTGAGGTCAGAGAGCTGCATTTCGCTAAATGCAGCAGGCACTGGTGCCTGTCCACAGACACGATTTGCCCGCCTCCCACTGGGCCCCCAACGCATCCATCTGTTCACTTACGTTAGCAGAAGTATTTTATTTTATTTTGCTTTTTTTTTTTTTTTTTTACGGAACCGGGGATTGAACTCAGGCCCTTGCACTTGCCAGGCAAGTGCTCATTCTACTAAGCTGTCTCCCCAGCCCCAGAAGTACTTTATTTTATTAAATTATTTTACTTTATTTTATTTAAACCTCATTTATTTATTTGTGTTATGGCCGGCTCAGCCTGCCCTGGGGTGGGGCTGGCGCAGCGTGTGGTGCTGGGAATCAAACCGTGATCCCTGCCGTTGCCTAAACTGTAGACCGCTGAGCCATCTCGCCATCCCACCCCCCAAGTATTTTAACTTAGGAAAATCACGAGATTTTATCGTGAAATACGTCAGCATCTCTAAAAAAACCACAGTACCTTTAGCAAGGCTAAGAAAGTTAACCAGTTTTCAATGCTATCTTATTCCTAGTCCACATTTAAATCCCCCCATTCAGGCTGTGCAACACCTGCCTGGCAAGTGTGAAGTCTCGAGTTTGATTCACAATGGGGGAAAAAAAAAACCTACTTTCCTCAAAACACGCCCCCAACCCAAGCCTCTGTATACTGAGCAAGTGCCCAACCGATGTGCCACACTCTCCAGTCCTCTTTTTTCCCCCTAGTCCTCTTTTTAATCATTTTGAGACAGATCCAACTTGTTATCCTCCTGCCTCAGCCTTCAGTTTAGCTGGGATTACAGGCATGTACCATCACACCTAGTCCAAAGCATGTTAGAGCTAAGATATGCCTCTGATCATTTAAAGCAGAGGAAATAACTCAGTGGCACAGCACTTGCCTGGCAAGTGCAAGGTCTTAATTTTGAGTCCTGGCCCTCTCCTCCCCCAAAAAAATTCTGATCCTTTAATCTCCATAGAATCTTCCACCCCACCTATCTCTATTTTTAACCTTAACACTGACCTTTCTAAAGAGTCCAAGCCAATTGTCTCTTGAGATAGCTGTTCCCTCACGTTCTGGATCTGTATGAATGTGTCATGCAGGCACCATTAAACAGGAGTGGAGTCTGAATGCTGGACGCTGTGTATTCAGGAACACCTCCTCAGCACTGACTTGATAGCTGCTGCTCCTGCCTGCTTTAGTGAGATTTTGACCAACACAGACACTGTCACAGCCACACATCTGTGCTGCAGAAGTTACGGTTCATAGCTTCCAACCACAAAGTAAACTGTAGGGTTGTTTCTTGTTCTCATTTAGAGTGTTTAAATTAAGATGTAATTTACATACAGTACGATTCACTTTTTTTAGTGTATTTTTTTCCTTTTATTTATTTAGTGGTACTGAGAATTGAACTCAGGAGTTTCCGCTGAGTTATATCTCTCACCCTTTTCATTTTTTGAGACAGGGTTTTGGTAAATTACTAAATTGTCCAGGCTGGGCTTGCACTTGTGATTTTCCTGCCTCAGCCTTCCAGAATGGCCTGGACCCCAACACCTGGCTTTAGAGTGTGACTTTTGATGAATGCATAGTGCAGCTGTTGCCACAATAAGGAGCTAAAAGCTGAGCATGGTGGCAGACACTTATAATCCCAGCACTCATGAGGCTGAGGCAGGAGTATCATCATGAGTTGGGGGCTAGCCAGGATACATAATGAGTCCAAGAGCCACCTGAACTGTGTAGCAAGACCTTGTTGTCAAGAAACAAAGCAGGGCTGGGGAGATAGCTCCGTGGCACAAGTGCCTGCCTGGCAAGCGCAAGGTCGTGAGTTTGAACACCAGTTCCTCAAAAAAAAGCAGTGAGCAGAACAAGGGGTTTGAGGATGGGGGGGTGGGCAGAGCATTGCTCCTCACGGAATGGCCACAAGCTTTTGTAATGCCATTCCAGAGCTCTTCTGTGCCTCCTGCATCTGCAGTTAGCACCAGTGTGCTGCACAACACAGCACTAAGCGATCCTAAGTGATCCTGCCACAGGGCAGAGAACATGCTTCATCCCCCACCCCAGCTCACCCAGGCACCTTGCAGGTAGCATCCCATCCTACTCACACAGACTCTCAGTGTTGCCCTGGCCTTGAACTTGCAGTTTTTTTTTTTTTGTTGTTGTTGTTGTTTTGTTTTGTTTTTTTTGTCTTTTTGAGACAGGGTCTCGCTATGCAGTTCAGGCTGGCCTTGAGCTCACTTTTGTAGCCCAGGCTGGTCTTGAACTCACACCAATCCTCCTGCCTCAGCCTCTCAAGTGCTGGGATTACAGGCGTGTGCCACCACACCTGGCTGAACTTGCAGTTTTCTTGCCTGAACACTAGCTAGGGTAACCAGTGTTCACCACCATGCCTGGGTTGGACTCATGAATTTTTTACAATCATACTCTTTTATCTCCCCTCTGCCCATCCACTGAAAAAATTTTTTACTAAACCTTGGGGTGAGATACAATCATGGAAACTCTTTCTATCCATGAGTGCAGGCTCACAAGACAAATGACAGAACATTGATCAGGACGTACCAAAAGTAACTGGGATGCTGATGGCAGAGGAGGGACACTGCCCCAGGACCAGCCAGTGTGAATGCATCAGATGGATTTGCCCACAGGACTTGCTATGGGTTATTTTTGGTTTGTTTTTGTTTTATATGTAATGACATTTTTCTCTCAATTTCTTGTAGGTACACTCGTGATGCATAGTAAATACCTTCATTGTGGGGGGAACTGGTACATAGAATTCCAAATCTTGTATGTTGATAGTTTTTACTTCTACCCTTTTCTGCTGCCTCTCCCCATCCTCGGGTTACGTTTTCAGCCATTCAGAGAAACAACTCTTTGATTCACAGATCTTTTTTTCTTTTTTTATATTTTAGTGCAGGGTGTACAGGGTCTTACTATGTAGATTGGACTCATAGTGATTCTCCTGTTTTCAGCCTTCCAAGCGCTGGGATTAGACGGGTGCCACCATGCCCAGTCTCAGTTGCCCTCTCAAGGTGTGTCTCCCCCCTGCCTCCGCAAGGGGCAGGGCTGGCACAGCACAATGGGGACTGAACCCTGGCCACTGTGCTGTACTTAAGTAGGCACTTTAGTCTGCTGAGCAACCTGGCTGGCCCATCACTGATCTTGTGTATTATTTTAATCTCAATCTCACTTATTTTCACTCTGCTGTCATTTTTTTCCATTAGGTGTTTTTTTTCTTTTTTTTTTTAGGGAAGGGTCTACAGGCTGTTCAGGGTCTCACTACTAGATCGGACTTGTAGTGATCCATCTGTTTACAGCCTCCCAAGAGCTGGGATTACAGGCCCGCACCGCCACACCCAGTCTCAGGTGCAGGCATGGCAGGCCTGGAGATGGAACCTAGCCTCTACACCTGCTTGCAGGCGCTTTAATCCACTGAGCTATTTGGCCAGCCCTTCCATTAGTTTCTGATTGAGATTGTTATCTTTCTAGAACCTTGAGCTGCACTGTTAGGTTTCTGACTTGGGTTCTCTACAACTCTCTAAACTCCTTCTCAGAAGTGCTTTCATTGTGTCCCGTAGGAATTGAGATGTTATGCTTCTGTTGTAATGTTTTTTTTTTCCTTTTCACTCTACACTTGATCTCACCCAAAAGACTGAAAAGCAATTGTCATTTGATTCTATGAACTTTTTAAAATTTCTCAGATTTCTTCTGTATTATTGGGCCAGAGAGACAACTCAGCAGCATAAGCACCTGACAGGCACGCACAAGGTCCCAAGTTTGATTCCCCAGTACCACCAAAAAAAGAAGTATTAATCTCCATGAGTTTACAGTTTTTGTGAGTTCTTTTGCTGCTAATTTCTAGCTTTACTCTGTTATGATCAATGATATGCAGGGTGTTATTTCCATTCTTTTTTTTTTTTTTTATTTTGTATTATGGCTAGCTCAGCCTGTGCTGGGGCTGGGGCTGGCACAGCATGTGGTGCCAGGGATTGAACCGTGGTCCTTCCAGTTCCTAAGTTTTCCTAAGCAGGTGCTTTAGACCGCTGAACCATCTCGCCGGCCCTCCATTCTTTTGTATTTGTTTCAAGATTGCTTTACAGCCTCAGGTATGTGTTTTGGAAAAAGTTCCTTGTCCTGCTGAGAAAAATGCGTATTCTGTCATTGGTGGAGAAAACCCTTTGTAGGTATCTGTTAAGTCTATTTAATCAATGGTGCAAGTTCAACTCTGAGGTTTATTTTTTTCTGGTTGACCCAACAGTGAGAACATTGAAATCTTCTACCTAGAAGGCAAGTAGCTTCTGGGTAACCAGAACTCATGGCATAAGTACAAAACTCATGGCATAGGTATTTACAGTCATTACCTGACTTCCTACTGTGGCTGGACTCTGTATTATTGGGCCAGGGAGACAACTCTGCCCTACCTCAGCAGATGAGGAAAGAAGTGGCAGGTGGGGAGGTCATAATGTCACTTAGTGTCTCTCATAGAAACCCTTCATCAGAAACAGAAAAGGGACCCACGTACTCCTTTATGCTCTCTTTATTCTTCCTGCCCTTTGAGGGGAGGGAGGCAATGCAGGAAAGGCCCTCAAGAACCATGCTGAAATCTTTTGAGTGGGAAACCGGTGGATGCAGGAGCCCTCAGCCAGGCCTCCCCAATGCAGAAATGAGGCCACCCCTGAAGTTGGGGGACAGCAGCTTGACACAGAGGGGAAGCTGAGTTCCTCTTCCTCCTCCTCATCCCAGGGCACTCATCAGGGCCTGAGCCTGCTTCAGCTCTGTGGGGAAAAGTGGCAGAGGGAGGAAGTCAGCGAGATGGGAAAGGCCATGCACCCCTCCAGTGAAGTCAGCCTCACCTGCCAGGAGGACCTGGAACTTGTCTGCTGACAAGGCCATGGCCACAGGGTGGGCCACAGCACCAGGGGCTGCTGCCACCTCCAACTGCAGGTGCACCAGGGGCTCCTCCACAGAGCGCAGCAGGCTGGAGCACAGGGTGTAGTCCACCCGCCAGCCAATGCCTGCCAGTCTGTTCACTGCAAGGGCACAGAGCATAGGGGACATTCAGGTGAGTGAGCCGGGTGAGCCTGTCCCTAGCCTAACCTGGCCTACAACCCTCAAGGCTATATGGCCTCTGTCCAGGCCAGGCACAGAGCAGGTGCTTGTCATAAGCTTCAGAGAACAGAAACCCAGGCTTCAACCAAGAGACCCAGGGCCAGGGCAGACACTGCACACACAGGTGCCCCCATACATGCATACCCCAGCCCCCACTCACCACGCAGGCTGCAGGCACGCAAGGTCTCCTGCAGGGCGCTCTGCTTCTCCTCATAGCAGCGGCACAGGCTGGCTGCGTGCTCTGTAGGCAGCAGGGCACTTGGGTGATGGGTCCCAACTGGGGCCACGCAGCCTCACTCCCACCAGCAGTCCCTGCCCAAGTCCTGACCACTCCCCACTGTGCACCTTTGGGGAGCCCCAGTTGCTGCAGCTCACTGGACAGGGACTCGCCATCCACACTGTGCTTGGCTGCACTGGACAGGATAAAGCTCAGCACTGCCACGGTGGCCTTCACATCACCGGATTCTGGAGACCAGGATAGGGGGTGTCACTAGCCACAGCCACCTCCGTAAGTCACCGGCACTGTGACTGCTTCCCTAGGAGCTGGCAGAGCACCGGGCATCCCTGCTGGAGGTTTATCCCTTCCGGGAATACAGGGAGGCTGTGGGGAGGAGTGGACTAGGCTAAGGCCCAGGGCACCCAGAACACATGACACAGCAGGCTTCTCACCAAATCTGGCGTCTGCTGTGAGCTTCACGATCTTTTCATACTGTGGGAAAAAGAGGCAGTCAGAGGGTGCAGGAGCCACCAGCCCTGTGCCCCCCAGCCAGGGGACCCTGTGTGAGGCATAGGTGGGGCTGCAGGGAGGGATAGAGTGTCTGAGAAGGTTTTTCGACAGCAGGGTGACAGACCCTGTACTTACATCAATCCCCTGTCCCAGAAGCTCCCTCAGCACCTGGCTACACAGCAGCCTCAGCTTCACAGAGGACTGGAAGGGAAGTCCCTGTGTCACCGGGACCAAGCCACCTGGCCCTCAGTGCTAGGGGCAGGTCAGAGAAGGCAGCCACACGACCAGGTCACAGAGCGTGTGAACACCATCCCCCCCAACCCACATGGACCCGGGCACTCAACTATCTTGGCCAGCGTGCTGATCTCCGCCAGGACCCAGTCAGGACAGTCCAGGTCCCCGCAGAACCGGAACCTCTGCAAGGAGTAAGGCAGGCAGGCTGTAAGAGGCCAAGCTACGGCCAGGACCTATGTCACAGACAGCCATTCTAGGCAGCTTGTTCTCCCCAACACCCAGCTGGTTAGAGAATTCTTCCTGACCACAGCCACCAGACCTTGCTCTGATGTCCACTCCAGGTCACAGTCCCAGTCCCAGTCAGCCAACTGGTGCCTAACTATATGCTTTCCCCAGGGCAGACCCACCCCAAGCACTAGCGAGGAGCCCAACAGCACCCCAGGGATTCTTCCCCCACCCCTGCTGAGGCTCAGCCACACCACTACCCCTGTTTGCTCACCAGTCCTGCTTTGCCTTCATCCTCAAGGTCCCTCTCACTCTGCTCAAGCCTCTGCTTAAATAGTGCCTCAGTGGATGCACCTTTGGGGTCCCAATTTCTAAAGCAGCCCCATCTGGAGAAGCTTGAGGGGGTGCTCAGTACCTTCACTGGAGCCCAGGCCCCCGAGATTGGACTGTGTGTGCATGCCCTTCCCCAGTCTCCATTCCTTCCCCCACCCCCAGGGCCTCCCACCATTACCCCTAGCCCTGGTACAAGGACTATGCACCGCCCAGCCATTCGGTCCTCGGCTCCCTCATTGATGTACCCTCAGAAAGCCCCCTAACCTAATCCAATCTATATAAAGCTAGACCTCTGCTCCTGGAGTGCTTTGCTGTTCTATTTTGGAGTAGGACTGAACCTTATGTCTTAGCACTGAGCTACCACCTCCCCACCCCCCACGCCCACCCCCGGCCTTTTATTCTGTACTTTTGAGATGCGATCTTGTCAGACTGCCTGGGCTGAGGTCGAACTGTTAATCCTCCTGCTCAGCCTCCCAGACTGCTGGGATCACAGGCATAGACAATCACACTTTGACAGTGTTAATGACTGACGCCAGCTCTGACTTTCCCTTTGCTCCTCAGCTGAAATCCCGGGGCTGACAGGACTTTCTGTGCAGAGGTCCAGGGCAGGAGTGCCTGGCCCCATGCAAAACCGCTTCCTGCTCAGAGCGCGCGGCTTCCGGCGGCTAGCCCGGGGGACTCCACGGGGGACTGGAAACAGGCGCCTCGGGACTCCTTGCCCCGGGGGCCGCAGACCACGCGGATTCCCGATCGCCTCCACTCTGTACTCCCCAACCTACTAGCCCGTGCTCCACGCCACGCCGGTTCTCACCATGGCGAAAACAGCTTGCTGGTGGCGACTTCCGCTGCGATCAGCTGGTCTCCCCCTCACTATCACGTGACTGCAGCTTGCTTAGAAGAGGGCGGGACCGCAGAGGGGGCGGGGCTCTTGGGTAGACTACCATCCTCGGTGCTCTTTGTTTCTTTTCTCAAAAGGTGTATTTAAACCTTATTGAAGCCTACTGTTGTGGCCCATGACTGTAATTTTACACTCGTTAGCCAGGCATGGTGGCGCACGACTATAATCCCAGCACTTGGGAGGCTGAAGCAGGAGGATCAGTGTGAGTTCGAGACCAGCCTGGGCTACAAAAGTGAGCTCAAGGTCATCCTGAACTGCATAGCGTGGGCGGGGAGATAGCTCCGTGGCACAAGTGGCTGCCTGGCAAGTGCAAGGTCACGAGTTTGAACCCTGGTTCTGCCAAAGGAAAAAAAAGTGAACTGCATCGCGAGACCCTGTCTCAAAAAGACAAAAAAAAAAAAAAAAAAATTACACTCGTGAGCCTGCAGCAGGAGGATTACGGCCAGTTTGAGACCAGCCTGGGCTAGTTAGCGAGCTTAGGGCCAGCCTGAACTACATAGTGAGACCCTGTCTCAGAAACACAAAAAAGTGTATGAAGTTGAACATGTGGGGTGTTAGCAAAATACACAGTTATGAGAGACCACCCCTTTGGGCCCACTTCCTGCCCCTCTTTCAGACAGGAGCTTTCTTTCCCCCAATAAATCTATTCTGCTCATTAAAAAAAACAAAAACAAACATTGTGAGTAGTTAATTTAAAAAAATACAATCAAGTTGCCTGGCAAATGCAAGGACCTGAGTTCAATCCCCAGTTCCAAAAAAAAAAATACAATCAAGGGCCCGGGAGATAGCTCAGTAGAATAAGCACTTGCCTGGCAAATGCAGGGTCCTGAGTTCAATCCACAGTACCGAAAAAAAAATTTTTTTTGAAAAAAATGCAATCAATAAAAGACACACTGGGTGGTGCACACCTGTAATCCCAGCACTTGGGAGGCTGAGGCAGGAGGATTGGTGTGAGTTCGAAACCAGCCTGGGTTTCAAAAGTGAGCTAAAGACCAGCCTGAACTGCATAGCAAGACCCTGTCTCACACACACACACACACACACACACACACACACACACAAGACACAATGTAGGAATCCCCCAAGTCCTCCCCCTCCCTTTGAGCACATCTCACCGATCTTGCTGCTTGTTTTTTTTTTTTTTAATTTTATTTATTTATTTATTTTTTGTCTTTTTGAGACAGTGAATGCTACCCAGTACCAACCAACAGAAAGGCAGGGTTGGAAAAACATGATGCTATGTCCCCATCCACCTTATGCACCAGATCTGACATCATGGGACTTCTGGCTCTTCTCCAAAGTCAAAATGACTATAAGAGGAAAGAAAACATTTTTAATTGATTCAGGACACTGAGGCAGCCATGAAGTATTCCAACTCATGCCACCCCACTCTGGACCCTAGGGTACACACAGTGCCCCCTCCATCCCCAGGCCAGGCAAAGGCCCAGTGTGACCTCCTATTTCTGCCCCATGGCACCAGGCAGGAAACAGTCTGCAGGACACTATGCCTGTACCTGCTTGCCTCCTTAGGGACTTTTAGGCCCTTGGACAGGACCACACCTAGCCTGGTCCCAGCCACATCCGCTGAGGCTGAAGCCCATTGGAGCTCCAAGCCCCAGACCACATCTGCTGTGGCTGGACTGTGATGTTGGCCCTGGGTTCCAGAAGGTCACTGCAGTGTCACCTACCTGGCCTTCTCCTTCCCATGGGTTAGGGACCTGAGTCATCTATGACCATGTATGCTCTTGCTTGTACAATGGCCAAGGACACCTGTCACCTCCAGACCAGACCAGCGGCCAGCTGCCTCTCTCCCAGCCCCCTGCACACCTGTTCCCACATCTGGACACCAACCCTCCAATGCTAGGCTCCCCTTCACATCAGGGGCTGACCATGTCCAACCTGAGGCCTCCCTAGCTCTGGCTCCTTGAGGACCCCTGGGGGTGCTGAGCCTACCTGGCTGTAGCCCCATCCCTCCCTGGCCAGTGTCTTTCATCCTGTGACCTGGGCACACAGCACACTCTGACCTTCAGGGTGACCAGTGAGGCCTTTTCCACTACTCTCTGTAGCCTGTGTCCCTGGGGCACTGGGCTGCTGTTCAGGCTTGACCACTGAACTACTGGCCCAGCCCAGCTGGAGTGGCTAGTGGGAGCCTTGGAAGAAGAAAACCAGAGAGCTCCAAAGAGAAAACGTCCCTACTGTGGCGAGCTCACCTCAGCCGCAGGAGGGTCTTTGCTGTGTGGCCCAAAGCTGCACCAGGAACTTCGTTGGAGCCTTGGGCGGCAGCAGAGCCTTCGTGCCATTACGCGTCTTTCCGCCAGGGGGAGCGCTGAGTCGCTGTCCATCGTTTTTTGGTTCGTTCCTTCAGCAGATGCATCTGCTCTTAAAATCACTGCGTGCCTGCTAAGGGCTGAAGGCCCCTGCCCTCAGGTGGGCTTCAGTCCGCACAAGGAGAAAAACAGAAGGAATAATGGGGCGTCACTGCAGCTACCTGACAAGCTAGAGAAAGAGAGGGACAAGCCAGATCTGTGTGAAGACTTCTTGAAATAAATAGCAGCATGGTGGCACACAACTATGATTCCAGCACTCCAGAGGCTAAGGCAAAAGGATTGCTGAGTTCGTGGCTACCCTGGGCTACATAGTGAGTTCAAGGTCAGCCTGAACTGAAGAGCAAGACCCTCTCTCAAAAGACAAACAACAAAAATAAGTTTTAGCCAGGTGTGATGGTGCACCCTAGTAATCCCAGCACTCAGCAGGGTGAGACAGGAGAATTGTTGTGAGTTCAAGACCAGCCTGGCTACAAAGTAAGCTAAAGTCCAGCCTGGACTGCATAGAGACTCAATCGCAAAAAGAAACAAAAAAGTTTTTAAAAGTTTTTTTAAGTTTTTTTAAAAAACGAAAGATGCAAGTAGGCCAAGCAGATTCTCGGTGTGTGACATGGCCCAGAGGACACCCTTTTGAGAGAGGGGCAGGTGTTCTGGGGGAAAGAGAATAGAAAGGAAGCAGCAGGTGCCAGGACCTAAGTGACAAGGTGGCCCTAGGAGGACAGGTGGACTGCCTCGGGCTGCAGGTCCTTAGCTCCTGCCCTTGCACCTTGAGGTCTTCCCTACCTTCATAGTCATCAGTCACCTAGCGTCACCTGTCCCTTCCACCTCAATGGCCTGGGGCTGACTCCCAAGCATAGTGGGACAGGGGACACCAGGCAGCACGTGGGTACAGCTGGGAGGGGAGGCAGTGGGATGGGGCCAGGAATACCCATTAATAGACACTTTCCCCCAGGGTCAGGCTTTTTCTGGTTCTGAGGCTCTGGGGAAAGAAAACCCCGAACAGCAGCTCTGATTTTGGGAGAGGTCAGGAAGGTCTGGGTCATCCCAGTCCCACTTACCATGAGCTCTGGGCAGATCTAGAGCCCTCTAGTTACCGTCTTCCCAGTGCAGGGATTGAATGCTCCCAGAGACCAAGAGCTGGCTCTTGCATAACTAAGTTCCAGCTGCTTAGGAAGTTTTCCCATTTCATGAACTGAAGTTTCCCTCTGTGACTTCCTAGCCCAGGGCCTCAACAAAAGTCTTCTTGTCCCCTTGCCTGGGATGGTCAAGAAAGGCTGAGTTATTCTGGATCCTTAGCCTGCTGTTATTCCTCAGCCCCCTGCCAAGACAATGCCACTTCCAAAGAACATGGCCAATGGGTCCCTCTGTTACATGCTTTCAGGAGTCCTCAGGTCTGTCACTTCCCTCGCTGAGAGCCCTGCTCCTTGTGATGCAGCCAAGCATATTTTTCTGAGTTGCCTGAACAAGCATCTCGGGGCTCACAGCCACTGAGCCTGGCTGGTTGGCCCTGCCTGAGCTGTCTGGTCCTGCTCTCCCCTGTGTCATTCAGGAATGACAGCAGTCTTCAGGAAAGGGTCCATCACTTTTGTTTTTTTTGGGGGGGGTGGCTTGAAGCAGGATTTTGCTATGTATAAGGCTAGTGTTGAACTCAAAGTATCCCAGGTTGGCCTCCAACTTGAAGCAATCCTCATGCCTGTGCCACCACACCAGGCAGGAAAGGGCACATTATTCCTGTTACCTCCAATTAAGAGGAGTAAAGAGGCCTGCCTTAGACATTCCCCTCTCTCCTTACTGGGTGGGCTCTGCTGGGCCCACCCCACCCCTCCAGTGGTGGGGTGGCAGTGGTTCCATCCATGGCTGGCCCCGCTCACAATCCCGACTCCACCTTGGCATTGCCCACATATCCCCTCCCTGCACCTGTTCCCTTGACAGTGGTCCCACAGGCTCTCACGGCTCTGGACGTGAAACCTGAGCCCTGGTACGTCCACCTTTCCCAGGAACCAGAGGACAAGGCTCCAGCTCAGTCCCACAGCAAGGGGCTTTTTCTCTCCTGGGACACCCACACACAGACTCACCCAGGACAGCAACATGTCAATTTGTGGGGAGGTCCTTTGAGTTTGAATGAGACTCCCTACCCCGCCCCCTGGTGCATAAAGTTGGGAATGACGCTACCTTTCCCCAGCTTTTTTGCCATATGGGAAGAGGGAGCCAGGCAGAGGCTGGGAGGCCTGGAAGCAGCTGTTTGCTCACCTAAGGCCAGGCACCTGGGGAGAAGCAGTCCACCCTGTATGTGGCCACATCTCCAAGTCACCTCCCTATGCTTAGGGGACAGAACAGCCCCTATAGGCTTCTCAGGGTGCCTGCATCCCTGGGAAGGGTGCAGGGTCACAGATCTGAGGCAGTGTAAAGTGGGGCAGTGTCAGCTTCAAAGTCGCCTGGGGTACAGAATAGGGGGCACCCAGGCAGTGTAGGAACTGTTAGTTCTAGACTTAAGTTTGTGAGTCATCAGTGGGTGTAAATGGAGAGATGATCCAGGAGGAAGAGGAGGTCAGAAGAGGACTCTAGGACCACTCAGCCTCAAGGAACTGCCACCCCAATTCCCTACCCTGCTCGCACGAACCCAGACAAGTGTATTGAGCCCTAGTGTTGCCCAGAGAGCATCCGCAGACAGCCACTGCTGCTGCCTGGGCACAGGGTGGGTATCTGCAGGAGGGCAGTTTCAGACCAGCAGACCCATCCTCAGTCTTCGGTCAGGCAGGGGTGTGAGACCCACAGTAGCCAGGACTCTGTGGGAGTCTCAAGAACCCACAACCTCTCAAACACACAACCAGGGTCCAGAGAGAAAGCTCCCAGGCATAAGCATCTACCTGGCAAGTACAAGGACCCAAGTTTGATCCCCAGCCCCATATGCTGTGTTCTCAGCCCTGGATCCAGGGGCCCACCATGCAGCCCCAGAACCAGGCGCGATGGTGCATGCCTGGAATCCCAGCACTCAGGAGGTTAAGCCAGGATTTCTTCAAGTTCAAGACTAGCCTGGGGGCTATGAAAATGAGCACAAGGCCGGTCCAAACTGCACAGTGAAAACCTGTCTCAAAAAACCAAAAAACCACATTCCAGCTCCAAAACCACTCAAATGCTTTAATAACCGGGCCCCCAAGTGTATCTCAAGCTCTTACACAAGGCCAAGGGCCCAGCTACCAGCCCAAAGCTCAAGCCAGCACCCTGCAGGGCAGTGGTCACAGCAGAAGTGGCTGACGGCGATGCTGTGGCTGGGGGAGGACCACAACCCTTGGCCAGATCTCCAGATTCAGCTGCCACTCAGTTTTGGCCCTTGCATCCTTGTGGCTGCCTGGCAGACAAGAAAACAAAACTTCCTGGGAGGTCTAGGATAGGGGAGGCAGCTTGGGAAGCCACTTGTCAGTTTGGGGCCTCCTGGAACAGGGGTGGCAGGCCCAGAAAGATGCTGGCACCAGGCTGGGCATTGTCCCTGCTGTAGCACTGTCGAAAAGTGTGAGCCATCTCTATAAGGTGCCACCTGAGACATAGAAATGCTGCTGCCACCTCTGACTCCTACTCCAGGCCCTGGCAAAGGCCAAGGAGGGCCTGTATAGGGCCAGAGGAAGAGATTCCATCACATGGGTATAGTATCACCCCACACACCTGCGAGGTAGGCTGTGCTGTCCTATTTCATGAACAAGAAACAAAGTCTGTAGAGAAAGGTGGAGCTTCTGCCCAGGTCATCAGTGAGGGAGGCAGCAGCCAGGGAAGAGAACCGCAGGCCTCTGGTAAAGGTTCTCAGCTCAGGTGCTCCTAGCTCATAGTCCAGTGAGGGCTTGGAATGCTGACAGGACAGGTACACAAACCAGGTGGCCATCCCAACAGCACTCATGATCAGCGCTACAGGGGTTGGCTCTGGCCGCCTAGCAGCTGTGGGGGCCGGTCAGGTCCAGAAGCCTTGTGGCCCCATGTGGGTAGTGCCAGGCCATTGAGCCAGGCGGTTTCCAGAAGGGTGCGGAAGCGGGCCCTGAGGGTAGGGCCTGATGGGCTGGTGCTATCAGCAGGGGCAGGAGAGGGACCCCGAGATGTTCCCTGGGCAGGTGCCTCTGATTTCTCTGGGCCAGGGCTTCCTGGTGGCTTCCTTCCAGGTCTCCTGGTTTTGGGAGCTGGTGACTTCCGAGCTGGTGATGGACCCTCTGGCTCATCTCTAGGCACAGCAGTCTCTGAGTGGGACACAGTTCCAGCCTTGGTATCAAGGTCACCTGGAAAATGAAGAGTAAGGCTACAGACCCCACACACCACCTCTCAGCCTCCAGAGCCACCAGCCAGGATGGCACAGAAGGTCGCATGGTCTTTCCCCTCAAGCCCTGCTCCTGGCAAACACCACAACCCATCAGCTTCTCCTTAGGCAGGAGAAGCTATTTGGGACCAAGGACAAGTGGAAATGTCTACATCAAAAACCACTGAGCCCAAAACCTATTATACAGGTAGGCAAACTGAGGCACACATGAACCCCACCATATATGAGAACTATCATTCTGCCACACTAGCCTCAGTACCCATCAAGAGCCAGCTGGGATGGCCCGGAAAAGCAGGTCAGAGGATGAAGAACAGGGAGACCAAGGGGTCTGGCTATGAGCCCAGTGTATTTCGAGGAGCCTCCCAAAGGATGTAGGGGACCTCAGAAGAAACAGCAGCAGGGGCACTCATGGCTCAGGGATAGAGTGAGGACTGGGTGCAAGACACACAATGGCAGGCACGCCATCTCACTGAGACTCCTGCCTGAAGGAAGAGTCCAGGTTTGGCAGGTCAGCCAGACCTTAGCCACATGAATCACCAGGACCCTGCCCATTCTGACTGAGCTAAGGGCCCAGGGCAAAGCCACTACCAGGGGGAGGAGGGTGGGTTTTTTGGAGGGAAATAGCGAAGCACATGCTGGGGCAGGGCAGTGGAGGGGCACAGGACCTTGAGGATGGACACGCTAATGCCACCCTCGCTTGAGGTCAGCCTGCAGCAGCCTGAGCATTCACACTCTAGAACACCACAGCCACTGTGTGACCATGTAGGCATAAAAAAAGCTAGCCAAGAACGAGTGCCACACCTTAGTTACTGGAGGGAGAGCAAAGCACACGCAATGCTCAGACCCCTGTGGGATACTCTGTGCCTACATGCTGGGGATAATCCCCCCTCACTGGAAAACAGAAGACCAGGGGTGAAAGGGAGCTAAGGGGGAAGTCAGTGGTGTATACTGGAGAGACAACAGGCACCACAGTGCAGCAGCAAGTGGCTTATCTGCAGCTCGGCTCAGGAGAGGGGAGGCTGGGATGTACAGATGTGAAAAGGATATCAGGCAGAAGAAAAGCCACAGCCAAGCCCCAGAAAGCCAAAGAAGTTCAAACCAGAGATGAGTATGGAGGAGGGGAGGAGTGAAGAAAAGGAGGAGAGGAAAAGGTGGCCACTCTGAGCTGGCAAGATGGCTCAGTGATCTAAAGCACCTGCTTAGGCAACTGCAGGGACCGCAGTTCGATCCTGAGCACCACATGCTGCGCCAGCACTACCCCCAGGGCAGATTGAGCTGGACATAATATATATAAAAATAATTTTTAAAAAATTTAAAAAAGGGCCAGCGAGATAGCTCAGTGGTCTAAAGCTCCTGCTTAGGCAAGCTTAGGCAATTGCAGGGACCATGGTTCAATCCCCAGCACCACATGCTGCGCCAGCCCCACCCCCAAGGCTTGCTGAGCCAGCCATACTATAAATAAAAATTAAAAAAAAAAAAAAAAGGCCATCCTGACCACTCAGATTCCAAAGGGTCTAGAGGAAGATGGGTTCCCAGAGAGACCACCCTGACACAAGTTCTTGGAATGAATCACCCACAGGGACCCACTCATACCCTGCACACACCTGACACTTGCACACAGCTCTGGTGGCTACTGGGGCTGCCCATGCTCACCCAGCTGGCGGCGGATGCAGTCGCGCCACTGCAGGCCCAGCAGGTCGGGGTAGAGGTCAGGCAGCTGGCGCAGGGCCAGCAGCTTCAGCATGCGTGAGGTGCAGCCATGCAGGGCACGTTCCCGCAGTGCCCGCTCCTCTGACAGTGTGGTAGGCCGTAGCTCCACACGGTGCTCCTGCAGCACCTGGTCCACTGAGGCAGGTGGCAGCAGTGGGAAGAGCCGCTCTTTCACCAGGTAGATGGGCACGAAGAGGGCACCAGCTCGCACCACATGGGGGAAGGGGCACTGCTGCGTGCACACGAACTTCTGCAGCTGGGACAGCAGTCTACCCAGTAGCCCCTGGACAGCCTGGCAGTCCTGCCATGCAGCCTTGCCCCACGGCCCAGCTACCTCCAGCCACTCACGCAACTTCTCAGGTGGGGAGTGAGCCACAGAGCCAGAGATGGCATCACACAGGGATGTGTGAAGTCCTGTAAAGTGCTGCTCAGTACAGTCTGCTGTGTCTGCTGCGGAAACCGGGGAGGGGGTAGGGGCAGAGGCAGGGGCAGAGGTAGGGGCAGGGGCTGGAGATGGAGTCAGGGTGGCAGCAGGAACAGGGATGGGTGTTGGGGTAGGGGCAGGGGCAGGGGAAGCCACAGTGATGGCTGGAGGACTGGGCAGAGCCAGGTTGAAGCAGGCCACTGGCAAAGGCTGAGTGAGAAGTTGCAGTCCCATGGGCACAGGTGGTGGGGTGGGCACAGTGGGCTGTGGGGGGACTGGAGGCGGCGTGGATGTGGATGGGTCCATAGCTGCAGGTAAGGATGTTGGACGGAGAATCTTGAACTTCCGGAACATGAAAGCTACCGAGCTATGGAAGCTGGTCCTTGGTACTGCCTCTGTGGTCACTGGCATCCCAGGTGATTCTGGGAAGCTGGTCCTTGGCGTGGCTTCCGTGGTCACTGGTACCCTGGATACTTCTGTGACCATCCTTTTCAAGGCTGGCAAACCTGATACTGTGGTCTCCACAGCCCTTCCATCCCCAACTACATCAAGGCTGGTATGCACTGCAGGACTGGGGGATCTGACAGGGGCAGCCTCCACCTGAGACTTCTTTACACTCAAGTCCAGGGCCACCTCCTCACGGAGCGGGCAGCTTAGTCCTGAGGATTGCTCCTGGGAAGGCAGAGCCCCACTACAGCCGTCTTGGCTCTCACAAGCGGCTGTGGCCTTGGCTGGCTCAGCTGTAACCTCGGGGGTCTGTGCATCTAAGTAGTCACGATAGGGGGCCAAGCTGAAGACATTGTCGATGACAGGCATTGGTGGAGAACTGGGTAGCTGGGCATTCTCCTTCTGCCGGAGAGACTGGCGGTCCTGGGCACAGGCGCGAAGGGCTGGTGAGGTGCGGGGATCAGGGCTGTCCCGGATAATGATGGGCCCCCCAGAGTGCTCATCATGCTGGGGCTGGGGCTGGGGCTGGGGCTGGGGCTGCTCCTTCCTGCAGCTGGGCAGCCACATCTTCTCCTCAGCTTCTTGTGCTGGCTTCTCTGCAGGCCTAACGGGCTCAGAGCATGGGCGGCTAGCTGGCAGAGGCTGGCACACCCGTTGGAAGGCACCAGACTGTGTTATAGGCTGCATACTGTTCTGGGGAGGTGGTGCACCTCCCAGGCCAGGGGATGCTCCATAGAGAGAGAGGTCATCCCGGGCATATGGAAAACCCAGAGTCTGGGGGGCAAAGTCCAGTGGGCACCGTGGTGCAAGAGGGGGCTCCAACTTGAGGCTAGGAGAGGGGGCCGGGAGGGGGGCAGAAGGGTAGGAATAAGTATCTGGCCCTGACTGGGGCATATAGGGGATCTGGGGTGCCTGGTGCTTCAGGTAGGAACTGCTCAGCCCACTAGCCTGGTACCTGGTCCCCTTGTGGGCTCCCAGAGGCTGCACAGGAAGTACAGAGCTATAGCCACCTGGCTTCTCCGGGTGACGACAGGCTGAGGGGCAGGGCAGAGCCTGTGGAAGGGGTGCAAGTGGGTAGTGGGTGGGCACTGTCTCATGGAAGGGTAGCCCCATGGGCTGGGCTAGCTGGGCCCATGGACTGGAGGGCCCTTCTGACACCACCTGCTTAGGGTCCCCAGAGTAAGGAGCTGTGTACTTGGGGGCCAGGAAAGGCATGCTGTGGACTGTCCTGTATTTGTCCAAGAATGCCGGGCATGGGGAGAAGCCCAGAGAGCCATCTTTGCCAGGCCCCCCAACTGGCACCCCACGCAAGAAGGTACTGTCCAGGGTTTGGCCCTTGCCAGGAGCAGGGGTCAGAGAACAAGGAGGCTCAGCTGAAGGCAATAGGGCACCAGGCACCAAGGTCCAGTCAACATCCAAAGGCCTCTTTGCTGGCCCCTCGCCCAGGCAAGTGGGCAGCCCATAGCACAGGGGGCTGCGGTAGACGGGCTTGGGTGCTGCCAATGGTGGGCCCGGGTATATGTGAGGCTGGGGGCTGAAAGGCAGGAGCTCCCCAGGGCCTGAGTCCTGCATCTTCTCAGAGCCTTCTGCCGGTGGCCGGTAGAGCAGGCAGTTGGTCAGCAGGCTATCGGCCCGAAGTGGGGGTCCTGCCGTGCTGGTAGGATACAGGGGTGGATACGGGCTCCATGACCCCAGCCGCTCTGGCCCTGCCTTGGAGGTGCCCCCCATAGGGCAGGAGAAGTAGGCCCCTTTGTAGCTACAGGGCTCCTGGCTGCCTGCAGAGGGGGGCAGGCCAAGTCCAGATCCCGAGTCGGCTTCCAGGCGGGGCAACTTGCCATACATCATGGGCCCCAGGCTTCCCAGGGGCCGCTTCTCTGCCATCACTGGGTAGGTGTCAGGCCCTCCAGGGCCCCTGCTGCCTCACTGTGGACCTAGGGAAGAGAAGACCAGTGGTGAGCAGGAACACGTGAGGCACAGGCTGTAGACCAGGCTCTCTGGCTCACTGCCCCCAGACAAACTGGCATTCAGAAGGCTCAGGCTAGACTACACCCAGAAGACATAATGTGTGTGTGGGGGTGCGGGGGGGAGTCTCTAACTGTTTTTTTTTTTTTTTTTAAATTTTATTTTGTTTATTTATTTGTTTGCTTGTTGTGTTTGTTTGTTTCTTTATTTATTCATTTTTTTGTGGCTGGCTCAGCCTGCCCTGGTGGTGGCGCTGGCGCAGCATGTGGTGCCGGGGATCGAACTGCAGTCCCCGCAGTTGCCTGAGCCCTCCTAAGCAGGCGCTTTAGACCACTGAACCATCTCGCCGGCCCTCTAACTGTTTTTTGAAAGAGTTTGAGACAGGATCACCCTATGTACTTTAGGCTGGCCTGAACTCACTATATAGCTCAGGCTGGTCAAAATGATCTCCCTATCTCAGCCTTCTGAATGCTAGGATCATAGGCTGTGCAGCTATGCCTGGCTGTGACTCTTATGTTCTAAACCTTAAAACCATTTGTTGATGCCAAGTGTGGTGTTGTATGCCTATAATCCCAGCACTCTAGAAGCTAAAGCAGGAGAATCACAAGTTTAAGGCAGCCTGGCCTACAAAGCAAGATCATATCTTTTTTTTTGGCAGGACTGGGGTTCGAACTCACAACCTTGCACTTGCCAGGCAGGCACTTGTGCCATGGACCTATCTTCCTGGCCCCTAAGGCAAGATCATATCTTTTTAAAATATTATTAATATTATTGTCTTGAGACAGGGTCTCGCTATGCAGGTCAGGTTGGTCTTGAGCTCACTTTTGCAGCCTAGGCTGGTCTCGAACTCACACTGATCCTCCTGCCTCAGCCTCCCAAGTGCTGAGATTACAGACATGTGCCACCATGCCCAGCTCCAAGATCATATCTTAAATAAATAATAAAATAAAATCCAAGCAACAGAACCTAAGCATCCTCTACAAGTTCAGATCTCTTTCTTTTTAAATAGCGTAGCTAGGTGACTGGCAAGTGCAAAGTCCTGAATTCAATCCCCGGTACCGCACACACAAAAAAGTGTAAGCTAGGAATCCAATCTAGGTTCCCTGGCCCAGGGCCAATGCTAAATCTGAACCTGGCTCAAGGGTAATCAATTCCCCTAGGAGAGGTGGCCCTGAGCCTGGGTGCATACAAGCAAACCCCAGCAGCAGGGTCCAGGCTCTCCAGCAGATGGGGCTCTGGCACCAGCAGGAAGGTCCCAGAGCAAAGGAAATGTCTGCGTCTGCGCTGGGACTCATATTCCAAGGAATAGGGTATGTGCATGTGAGCATATGTGGGAAAGAGCCAAGGAGAAGGTCCCAAGAGCCGGAGTGCTCATTGCCCCTCACTCCCAAGGTACTTTCCTAAACTTGGTGTTGGAGAAAGTCTAAGGTCCCAGGCAAGGCCACAGGAAGATAGGGTCCAAGACCAAGAGAGGTCAAGGGAGGCTTCCTCAACATCAGGCCTGCTGCAGCCACACCATTATCTAGCCCGTATCTCACACCCCATTCCCCAAGACTGTCTGTAGCTTCAAAGGGATGAATCAGCTCAATCTTGCTATGAGGCCAAGGGCCAAGTGTCACTGGTTTCTGTCACCAGCAAGCAAGGATGAGCACTCTCTTCCCTTCTGGCTGGTGGCCAAATGACAGCCAGAAGATCAGAGTTAATTAAGGCCAGTGAGGGGACAACACAAGGGTAGCAGGGGGCTGATGCCCACACTCATCTCAGCCTGACTGTGAGAGGGAGCCAGGCAGGGCTCCCAGAAATAAATCTAGCCCATCTGGCCAGCATGCAACCTTCAGGGGTGCCTGGGGAAGGCAGGAGGGTCAGCAGGACCCGGGCCACAGTTCTAGGAGCGATGCTAGATAAGGACTTGTATCTTGGGATGCAGGGGTATGGGATGCTGTGCCCTCCAGAAGCTTGAGATTTGTTAAGCATGGCTCTGGTCTCAAACATGCCTCCCTTCCTCAGGCTTGCTCCATATCCACCCCCAGTCCCAGAAATCATCCTCTCCTGGGCTCAGCCCAGCCTGTGCCCTCTGCCCTGGAGGCTTCAGAGACTCCTTGGGATTTAGCCACCAGATACTAAGCCACCTGGGACACTCAAGAGTCTTGCTTTTCCAGTGACACAGCAGGGACCTCTCAGGGTGGAGGTGAACTTCCTGTCAGTGGGGCCCCTCCCCATTCAGAGGGCAGCCAAAACGTTGGTGCTCCTTCTCCACCACAAAGGAGATGGCAAGCGGCTGCCTGGACGGTGCCTCGGGGACCAGGATCTTACCTCACTCTCATGGGAGAGAGTTCCGTGGGTCTTAGCTGAGCTTCAACCTCAGCCAGGCCCAAAGCAGGGTTCAGAGGACCAAGGGAAAGCACAGGCAGGGACATCAGGACTCAGACAATGTTTCTATTAGCAGTGTCCGACAAGGACAATTAGTGACCCATGCCCAACTTCTACCTCATGGCATCTGGGCGCTCCTGGAGGCAGCTGGGCCCCACTTCCCCGGCCAGACTCCAGGTTCTCCAAGGCTCCAGGGGGGAGGCGGGCGCGAGATCGGCTTGCACCCTTGTCCCTGACGCCACGACGGACCGCGTGAGTTTCTGGGTGCCTCGAAGCCCTCCCGCTAACACTAGGCTCAAATGTACCCCAGCAAGCTGACGCACAGGCACTACTACGCGTGCACCTCGAGCCTGCTCGTGCGCGCACGGCCCTAGCCTGCACCCGCGCCCTGCGCTCGCAGACAGCTGAGGCCCCCAAGCAGGCACAGAGTCCGGAGCCACTGCCTCGGGCGACCCTGCCGGCTGGGCCAGGGCCAGAGCGTGAGTCACGAGCGGCGCGGAGCCCGCGGGGCCGCCCCATCGCGCCCCTCCCCCACGTCGTCCCCGCCCGGGACCCACGTGAGCCGCCCGGGGGCCGAAGCTCGGCGCGGCTCCTCCTCGCCGCTGGAGCCCCAGACCGCGACCCGCCCTCCGGAAGCCGCGGCCCGGGCCCAGCTCGTCCTGGGCCGACCGGTGGGGGCGCCCTGGGGCCGCGCCCGCCCCCGCCCCCGCCCCACGCGCAGCGACGAACTCGGCCCAAGTTTCCGCACCCGCCCGCCCGCGCGGGCTCCGACTTACCTGCTGGACGCCGGGCCTCGCGTTGCAGCCACCCCGGACCACGGCCGCATCCTCTGGCACGGCCCACGCCGCCTGTCCCAGTCCGGCCGGGTCAGCGCGGGAAGTCGGGACTACCACAGCCCGGAGCCATCCAGGGTGCAGCCGCTCGCGCCGCCGCCGGGCGCCGTCTGCGGTCCCGAGCGGGGCGGGGAGGAGGCGGGGCGGGGGCGGGGCGGGGCGGGGCCTCTGAGAGCCGCGCTCCCCAGGGTGCCAAAGCCGCGCGGGACACCTCGGCCTTGCTCCTTGCATCGACCAGTGCGGGAAGCCACGCGCCCTTGCCCAGTCCTCCCGTTAGTTTGAGTGTCCGTTATCACTTTTTGTAACCCTGTGACCTTGTGCAGTGGCGTTGTCAGCCTTGACAGACGTGGTCTTAAACACCTGGCACTCAGTAGATTCCTGTCTTGGCCAGGGGGCTGGCAGGGCGCATTGCAGACACGATAGTAGCTCTCCTTAGGGTTCTCTCGCTGTCTGAAGAAAGGGTGCTCTCCCCACCCTGGGATAAGAAGGAGGGTGTGGGGGAAGGGTTGCTGAATGTTCTAGGTGGGTGGTGGTGCTGAACCTTTCCTGGAAGAACACAACTCCGTGTGTATCCCGGGAGGCTGGATAGGTACACCGTCCCCAGTCAAAAATGGTATTTGCAAAGAGGCATGCAAGGGGCAGGCTTCGCGTCTAGGAGACTTGGGTCCCCTGACTGTGAATGAGCACTCCTCCCCTGGTGATCTTTTCTCTGGTCCCCATGGTCCTAGGGCTGCCCAAGGACTGGGGACAGATGCCTACGTGAGGGAAGGAGGGCAGGTGGACGTGGCAAAGGTCAGGGAGCAGGAGCAGCCGGGCCACCACAGAAACGAAGGTCAGGCTGCCTGAGTCAGAGCAGAGCAGCCTGGGCACAGGTGCCCCAGCTTGGAAGCAGTTGGAGTGGGAGGAGGGGCTGGGCTCAGGTGGGACTGGAAAGAGGAAGTGAGGTCACCTGGGAGAAGAGAGGGTGTCACCTCCTGTGCAGCTGGTCCGTAGTCTGGAAAGATCTGAGAGGAGACTCGAAGGCTTGGAGCTGTCTCTCTCCCCAGGTCCTTGGAGGCTGGGATAAAATCCCAGATTTCTTGCTGCCCAGCCCCAGGGGCCATGGGGGGCCTCTTGCAGCCACAGATTGGTGTGAGGGAAGTGCATCAGTGCACAGACAGCATGGAACATAACCTAGTGACACAACAGCCCAGCTAGTTCTGAGTGGGGAGGGAGGAGGGCAGTGTCCTCAATATTGGGGCCCAGGATGCTCAGATTGTGTGCACAAGTGTGCCTAGTGGCCTCTACTCTCCTCAAGTTTAGTAGGACCCAGCCTGATTAAGACAAGCCATCTTGGATTCGGCAGCAAAGACCCTCTAGGTTTAAATTCAGCTGCACCTCCCAGGACCACATGCCATGCATCTGGGTCTTGCCATTGCTTTCTCCTGGACTGCCAAAGAAAGACATGCCATGGGCCCTGAGTGTGAGACATGCATGGGGGGGGGGGTAGGACCTGCTTGGAAACTGGGGGCCTTGCAGGATGGGGCACTTGCAAGCTGGGATAAAATTCCAATGAGATGCACTCCCCCCAGCAAGGCTTTGCCTCACCCTTATCCTCTGCCGCAAACATCTTGGGGAACACTCTACAGCAAAAGCCACCCTCACCAGCTGCTGCTTTGGGAATCCCAAAGAGATAGGAGCACCGTGGTGAAAGGCAGCAAAGGAAGGATCTGCCCTCAGTGGGCTTCCAGGGTAGGGTTAGCAAAGTGACAGAGAAAACCTTTCCCCTTCCCAGCTCCACATAGGCCCCAAAAGGGGTGTGCCCCTCTTCCTTTGCATGTTTTTTGTTGTTGTTGTTGTTTTTGTTTTTACTTTAAAGAAGAGTCTTCAGGGTGTTCAGGGTCTCACTACTAGATTGGACTCGCAGTGATGTGCCTGTTTACAGCCTCCCAAGAACTGGATTATTACATGTACGTCATCACACCCAGTCTCAATTGCTGTCTCAGCACATGTGGGGGCGGCTGGCACTGCAGGCCTGAGGATTGAACCCCCGGCCTCTGCACCTGCTTGCAGGAGCTTTATTATGCTGAGTTATTTGGTTGGTCCTTATCCTTTACATGTTGATGGGTATTGCTGATTTTGCCAGGTTCCCTGGCAGGGCAAGGTGAACCCTCAGCTCTGCTGTGATTATGAGATAATGTCCTACCTACTAATGGATCACACCTGCTCTTTACAAAATTTTCCTTCCTCGAAGAAACTACCTCTCACCCCAGAGAAGTGAGGGATGGCTGGCAGCCACCCTACAGACGGAAAGAGACATTGGTGCTTTGCCTTATAACACAGCAAGGCACTCCTCCATCCTAAACTGCCTCTTTCAGGGAGGCCCTCGACTGCTACTGCCGCACTCTTCGCCTCCTTTCTCTTCTCCCTCCACCAGAAGAGCATCTCAGTGTTGGTGGGTGGAGAGGCTAAGAGTGCCTACAGGAGCCTGGCTCTGTGTCAGCCACTTAATAGCTATTATCTCAAGGGCCAGCAAGATAGTTTAGTGGACTAAGCACCTGCTTAGGCAAGCACAGGGACCAGGTTTGATCCCCAGCACCATATGCCATACCAGCCCCACCCACAGCTGCACTGAACCGGCCAACTACCAAGATTGGGTGTGTGGGCACACACCTGTAATCCCAGTGCTGGGGAGGCTGAAAACAGGAGGATAACTATGAATCCAAGCTTGGTAATGAGAGTCTATACCAAACATTAAAAAATAAATAAATAAATAAATAATTCATGTAGCCAGATGGGGCAGGAGTTTGTAAAACAAGAAAATGAGGTTTGATCCTCTGAACAGTGTGACAAGCGGGCCTCTTATTAAGGTTTAAGTGTCAAGTATCCCCTAGGGACTCAAGTAGTGAGGGCGTACTCCCCAGCAGCCATGTTCAGAGTTGAGGCTCAGAAAGTGATCGAATCCTGAGGGCTATAAAGTAGATTAATCCACTTACAAAGTCATAATCTGATTATGTTACTGGAGGTGACGGATGTAGGGGCGGGATCTAGTTGGAAAAAGTGGGTTATGGGTTGAGGGTTCCCCCATCTTAGTGACTACTGGGAGGTGAGCCACACCTTCCACCCAGAGGTATCTGCCTCCTACAGGCCTGAGAACAATGGAGCTGGCCAGGCGTGGATTGAAACCTCGGGAACCAAAATAACTTTTCTCCTTTCAACTGCTTCACAGTGTGGAGAAGTAGACACACCCTTGGGCTATTTGCTTGCATGCCAAGTGGGCATGATTGCGGCGGGCTGCAGGCTCTACTGCCTTTGCTTTCGCAGATGGTTTATAGTCAGCCCTCAGCAGAGGTGGCGCAAGAGGAAAAGAGGCAGCTGGTCACACATCTGAGAAATGAAGAACTGAGGAGCCCAGAGGCTGGGAGCTGTGGTTGGCAGTCAGACTTGGAGCACCTCAGGCTCCTCAGGTCCCATGAGATCTGGGGACGGGGTAGGGCTGGGGATCCCAAGAAATCCCAAATTTCACAGAACTTGCAGGGAGACCAAGGTGTAGGGGGAAGGCGCCCTATCCAAAGTCAGTGATCCCAAGAGGATGTCAGAGGGGCCTCTGCCTGCCTGTTGGCTAGAAAGAAAAGCTCAAGGATAATAATTTAGGGGGCTTGCCAGGTGTGGTGGCACACTTGTAACTTAGCACTCCTCTGGAGGCTGAGGCAGGAGGCTAGCCTGGCAAACCCTGACCCCACTCCCCCCAAAAGAGATTAATTTAGGAATCCCCTAGGCAGATTCATCTGCATTCTCTCCTTCTATCCTTCCTGTCTTCAAATAGGGCCCAAAGGTTCAGCTGCCTCTGAGGGCTTCTTGAACCAGAAAGGGACCTCAGGAATAGATCTGCTGGGCTTGAGGAGGGACAGAATGTCCCCTGTGCTGGCTGTATCAGTGTCCAGCCACTGGAGGGTCTGGCTTGTGCTGAGAGAGTGGGAAATCCTCCCTTCCTGTCCCTCTCCCTCTGAGCCATCACTCTTGGCAGAGTCTCTTGTGTTCCCTCTCCCCAGCCAGCTGCTACCATATCAGTCCCACAACCAGCCCAAATTTGCGGGTCAAACTTCCACAGTCCGCGCCATGCGTTCCCTCTGTGGCAGCTGCAGCTCCAACTCTGTCCATTAAATCCCATGAGCCTCCTCCAGGAAGCACCAAAGTCTGGGTTTGCTCCCCTCTTCTTAGCCTGTGTGTTCGAACTCACCCCTGCTCACCTGTACCCCTGCTCCTGTGCTAAAATGCCTTTTTGTCTGCAGGACTAAGGATGGCCCTGGAGCGAGACCTAGGCTGCCCGAGCAATGGGCCTCAGGACTGTGGAGCTATGGTTTAGTGACAGAGGACTCAGCATGTGTGAGAGGGAAGAAAGGCAAGAAACCTCCTTGGGACCAGAGACCCCAGAATCCCCTCCGAGCCTGGCATCTCAGGACACAGACCTGCTTCTTGCCTGGTGTTTTCAGCATGAGGCCTGGGAGGGGCAGCTGCTTGCCAGGGCTCAGGCAGCAGGCGTGGCACCAGGCTTCCTGCAGCCCTGCTCGGAACCGCCCCTTTGTGCTGGGGCCTCACCTTCTCTAGGATGGAAGAACACCTGGCTGTTCCCTACCTGCCTCCTGCAGACCGCTAGAAGGTCCTGGTCAGGGAGGAGATCCAGGATTGCCAACCACTCACCCACCAGGAGGGAGAGGCCCTCCCTGCTTGGCCTCAGCTGGCTCCTTGACCGCGTACTTTCCTCCCACCCAGGGCCTCTCTCTAGGATCCCTTCCCCCACCCCAGACAGCATAGCTGCTTCCAGGTCTGTGGTTTGGGCCCAGGCAGCAGTGCCCATGGCCCTGACTCCAGCCCAGCGCCTGCCCTTCCCGCCCTTCCCCTTGGCGGGCCTTTGGTGTCAGCAGGAATCACCGTCCCCCGAAGCTCCCCCGTTCAGAGGTTTTGAGCAGCTGCCCATACAGCTCCTCCGTACCCTGCCAGGTCCTGGGCCCCCTGCCTCTATGCTAGGGCACCTACCCTCCTACCGTGGGCAGGCTGGGGACACTGTCACTGAAGCCTGGCTATGGTGGGGCTGGATGGCAGGGTCTGGCCAGGTGGCTGGCTCCAATGACCTCTCATTAGCAGCCTGCTGGGGTTTCTGTCACTTAGGGCTGGTTACCAGGCAACTGCGTCAGAAAAAGTTTCGCACTGGCTCTGGGCTGGCACAGCAGTGGTGGCACAGCCTAGTGGCCAGGGTCACAGGCAGGAGACTTCTCTCTACCCTTTTGGTGAGGTGGGTGGTGCCTGAGATCCCTGTCATCTTGTTGGCTTCAACACACAGCCTGGCTCCAGCAGAGCTGTCACTGGGTCTCAGCCAAATCCCACACTCAGGAACCTGCAGGCTTGAGTGTGGGGATACTTTGTCTGTTTGGGGCTCAGGGGCTGTCTCATGGCTTTACAAAGGAGCATCCTGTGGTGAGGGTAGTGAGACCTCTAACTCCAGGATTCCCAGACTTTGGGTCTGACCCTGCTTGTCTCCTTAGTGGTTTTGGCTGCCTGACAGCCTGTTGCCTCATCTGCAGAATGGGCCTGCAACTGGGCATAAACCATTCAGGGTATCACCCCCCCAATGCCTCTCCATGCCCACTCTTTCCCCTCATCCAGCCCCGGTGCCCACAGTCCAGTCCCAGGCCACCCTATATGCCAGGTGACTCAGGAAGGTGCCACCTTCATGTCCCCTAATAGCCCTCTACACAATCCTGTCTTTTCTCTCTGTTCCTACTGACTTGTTCATTTATCTGTTGTTTATTATTATTATTATTATTATTATTATTATTATTGTATTTGGTACAGAGTCTCACTATGAAGCTCAGACTTGTAGTGATCCTCCTGTCTCAGCCTCCCCTGGGCTGGGATTACAGATGTGTGCCACTACCTACAGTCTTGGTGACTAGCTCAGCACATCCAGGGCAGGGCCAGCACAGCATGTGGTACCAGGAATGGAGTCCAGGTCCTTGCGCTTGCCAGGCAGGCACTTAGACTGCTGAGCTATCTCTCTAGCCCCTATCTGTTCATTGTATTTTATTTTGTTATTTATTTTTTACTTTGTTTCATTTTCTGAGACAAGGTCTCATTGTGTAGCTTAGGCTGGCCTTGAACTCTAGGTAATTCTCCTGTCTCAGCCTTGAAAGTGCTGGGATTAAAGATATGTGCTGCCACATCCAGCTTGTTTGTTTTATTTAATTTTTTTGTGGCTGGCTCAGCCCACCTGGAGGCGGGGCTGGCATGGCATGTGGTGCTGGGGATCAAACCCTGGTGCTGTGCTTGCCTAAGCTTGCCTAAGCATACGCTTTAGACTGCTGAGCTATCTATCCCGCCTTTGTCTTACTTTTTTTTTTTTTAATTTTATTTTATTATTTATTTGTTTGCTTGTTGTGTTTGTTTGTTTCTTTATTTTATTTATTTTGTGGCTGGCTCAGCCTGCCCTGGTGGTGGGGGCTGGCGCAGCATGTGGTGCCGGGGATCGAACCGCAGTCCCTGCAGTTGCCTGAGCTTTCCTAAGCAGGCGCTTTAGACCACTGAACCATCTTGCTGGCCCCTGTTTTACTTTTGAGACAGAGTCTTGTTATGCAATTCGTGCTAACTGACTATAGTCCAGGCTGGTCTCAAACTCAGTGGTGATCCTCCTGCTTCAGCCTTCCAAATGCCGAGATTACAGGTGTGTATGTTTGACTTGTTCTTTTAACATAATAGTTTTTCTTGTGTAGTAGACATAGCTTTAAATGTTTTTCAAGTATCAACTCATTTAATTCATTTAATCCATTTACTGGATTAAGTAATTTAATCCATTTATTTTATTAATCCACTTAGTGGATTAAATGAGTTAATGCTGAGTGAGGGTGTGGGAGGCCCAGTTACCCCTCCTCCCATGCTGGGGGTGCCTCCTCTTTCCCTGAGTTGGGCTCATCCATCCTTCTTCCTGCCACAGCAGCCACGCTGGTGTCGCCAGGGGCAGGCAAGCGTTCCAGGAAGAGCAGTGGTGGCTAATTAAAACTTGGGCTCAGGGAAGCCCTCTTGAGGCTAGGATTGCCTCAGTCGGCTCCTTGGGGGGGTCCCTTAATTGGCCCCCTGGGTCCCAGCAGTGATGCAAGCTCTCACATGGATGACAACAGGCAGGGAGGGAGGGGAAGGAGGAAGAAACAGGTTGGCAAAAAAATAATAACACCACCCCTCCCACAGTGAGACGTAGGGACTCTGGATCCCCAGACTGTCCCTGAAGAGCCTGAGACTGTACCTGTGTTGCTGGCCTCTCTGAGCTCCATTTCACTCCTGAAAAGTGGGGAGCGATAAACATTTCAGCAGAGGAGGATTGCTGTGGGAAGAGCAGCTGGAAAGAACTGAGCGCAGCCGCCTGGCCTGGCTTGGAGACAGGGCCTCGTAAAATTGGAGCAATTATCATCCCAGTTATTCAGCTGTTATTATTGCCCAAGTCCTTCCCTGTCTGTCATCTCCTGCGGCTCTCAGTACCTCCTGGGCCAAGGGAGAGGGGACAAGCACTTGTGGGGGACCACTCTAGATTCTAGGTGCCTGTGGGGGGTAGGGGAGGGGGCAAGTGAGGCCAAGGGGGTCCCAAGTGGCCTGAGATTCTGTGGATCAGAGTGGCCTTGATCCAGCAAGAAGGGCAGCAAGCAGAGAGGAAGCAGCACGGGGACCAGTGGGACCTGTGTGGCTGACATGGGTGACAGTTAACAACTAGAATCTGGCCCTCACCCTCCCACCATTTGAAAAGGGATAGGGCCCAGGTCCAGAAAGAGCCAAGGCTGTGTGGACCCTTCTAACAGAATGGCCCAGCTCACTGATGTCACCTGTCAGAGGCTGTCAACAACACTGCTATGTTTCAGTGTGTCCTCAGATTTCCCATGTTGGAAATGTCTGTCTGTCTTTCTTTCTTTCTTTCTTTCTTTCTTTCTTTCTTTCTTTCTTTCTTTCTTTCTTTCTTCTTCCCCTTCCTCCTCCTCCTCCTCCTCCTCCTCCTCCTCCTCCTCTTCTTCTTCTTCTTCTTCTTCTTCTTCTTTT